>JBBBDQ010030028.1:70000-250000 GCA_037127315.1 Ascarosepion bandense
GCTGTTCTGAAAGAATTAGGTGTTAGATTGCAGTGGTGGTTCCAGTGATCTGATAGCAGTGCATTCAAGGGTGAAACAGTGGACTATTTGGTTTTTGTTGAAATGTTTTCGGGGTATCACTCAATCTCAGGCTTAACTAATAAAACAACAACTTTTAGGCAAAATTTGACTTTATTCATCAACACAGTCTCCTTCTAGCATGATAAACTAATTCCAACACTTCTCTAATAATTTGTAGCACCTGTTAGGGTCCCAGCTATGGGAAAATAGTTAACCCACTAACTGGAGTCAAAACACTATGAAAGTATAAAAATACTTTTATAAAAATATATACATAAAAATAGACCTCTATAGAAATATATACATTTTTGAAGGAAAAATATTACCAACACTATTTTTTAAAGGAAAAAAATATTATCAGCAATACATTTTTTAATACAAAACTAGAAGACATCTTTAGTTTTTTAAAATAAAAACAATTTTTCATCACCATCTGACTAAATCAACCTTCTCACTATAACCAAACATTAAAAAGAATACCATAAAACCCTCTTTTGGGATTAAATAACCCACAAAGATTGATATACCGTTAAACGAAACTGAAATTCCAAATTCTCTAACAATTTGATGTCTTTTTCATAGAACAATTTGTCTTTGGCCTCAAAATACGCCTCAGTTTTCGATATCATTTCTTCATTGCAGCCAAATCTCCTTCCCTGAAGCATTCTTTTGAGGTCTGCAAACAGCCAGCAGTCACTGGGGGGCCAGATATGGGGAATAGGGTGGATGCGGAAGCAATTTGAAGTGCAATTCATGTAGTTTTGTCATAATTTTGATTGATTTGTGAAAGGGTGTGTTGTCTTGGTGAATTTTTCCTTCAAACACCTCAGTAATGCTATATAATATTTGCTATTGATGGCTCTTCTTTTCTCAATGAACAAAAACCTTGCACATCCCAAAATATGGAGACCAAAAACTTGTCTGCCGATGTTTGCATCTTTGGCTACTTTGGACTGCTTTCACCTGCAGCTGTCCACTCAGCTGACTGCTGATTTGACTTCAGTGTGAAGTGGTGGATCCAGGTTTCATCCTTTGTGACATATTTATGCAAAAACTCCTTGTTACATTGAAATAGTTGCAGACAACACTTTAAATTGTCGATGTATTGTTTTTGATCAACTGAGCAAATGTGGTACCCACTTCAAACACTGCTTTCTCATTGATGCATAAATGGTGAATACATTACCTTTTGATATGTTCATCTTCTCTGTTATTTCATGCAACTTCAATTCATGATCAGCCAAAACAAGTTTGTGGATGATTTGTTTTTCTTTTTTTCTAGGACAACTGTTAATTCTGGATGACCTGAGCATTCAGCACCATTTGTGTCTGTATGACCAAGTTTAAAATCAGCACATCACCTCTTAAGCATTGTTTCTGATGAAGCAGAGTCCAAATAACACTTATCAAGCCATTGCTTTTCTTGAACAGTATTTTTTCTGTCAGAATGCCTTGCTTTATCAACACATGAAATTCAGATTTTTCCATTGTTTTGAAAATTTGCAACAGTAGCTTCACTAAAATAACTGTAATTTGTAAACTAATAATCTGATTGGGCCAAATATTTTCATGTGCCATTTGAAGAATAATCAGTCAGCTAAGTGCTATATGTGATAAACGCTTGGGCGATCATGTCTCAAAAGAGACACGACTGACTGGGCAGATGATTATCCCGCAGTAGGTTGCCATTGCTTTCTGCAGTAGACTGGTTGCCGACCAAGGCTACAGAATCCAATCTGTCTTGCTATTTAACCCATCACTGGAGGGAAGAGACTGATTAATACCTTTTCCAAGGGTATTTGCATGTAAATGAATGCAAGGAATTCAACTGGAATGAGAACTCGGCTCTCCGATTTCTCATTCTAAGCTGATATCCACTGCACCACAAAAGTACTTTACAAAAAAGTTATATCAATTTTTTCATTAGTGGTGCCACTCTATATGTCAGGCCCAGAACTTATTGAGTAATGTGCTAAAACATTCCATTCCAGAAAGGATCCATTTAGAGATTAGGTCAGCAGTTTTGGTGACAGCATGTTTGAAGAATTTCGGGAGAGGAAGTTCCATCATATACAATCAAAAGCTGTTCCAGTCTGCCTTCTTATAGTGAAAAACCATTCTATGGAATGGTAAATCAGGGGATGTCATTGGTTTGGAGTCAATATGGACACTGATTAGGGAATGATCTGACGTGGCAATGGGGGTGAAAACTTTTGCTGTGCAGTTGTCAGGGCAGGATATTAGTAAATGTTTGAGGAGGTTAGCCTGCTGTCCCATCATATTGGGTGGGTTCTTTGATGATCTGGGTCAAATCATAAGCAGTGGAGAAGTTTCTGCAATATCTGCCTTCTTCAAGGGTTTTGTTAGTGGACTAGCTACTCTTTGTGGTGAACATTGAAGTCACCACATGTAAAAATTGGCAAAGAGAAATTCAACGAAGATTATCAAAGAATATTAACCCTGCATTCTGAAGGTGATACAGAGCAAAGACGAATATGCTACTATGGATAAGTGCTATGCAGAAACACATAAGGAAGATTAGAGTACTTGTTTTTTGTGTTCCTGCCACAGGGAAACCCATCCTAGATAGACATCAATCCTGTGCATTTGGAAAAGAAAACAGTTATATGAACTGAAGAAAAATTAGATAAAATTCTTAATTGCAGTACCTTATCAGTCTTCTTTAACAAAGCTTGTATAAAAAGATGGATTGCTGCCTAAATATACAGGTTATCCATAAAGTTTGTATGCACTTTAAAACTTTTATAACTTTATTTGTATTATAAATTTTTAAAGGAGATACAGACTTTATGGACACCCTGTGTATATATACATATATATATATATATATATATATATATATTGTAACTAAGTTGTTGAACTCGTAGGTTTATTAACCTTTTGTTCATGCATTTACTCTTATAAAGAGTGCTCGATACAAATGTAGAGCATTATACACAGTATATATATATATATATATATATATATATATATAGTGACGGATGATGATTAGGTAAAACAATAGTGTTCTGAAGCTGTTAATTTATGCTCACTAGTCGACATATAATGAGGAAAGAGGGCTTAGAGAATTTGACACTCAAAGAATATATTGACGTTACGAAAGAAAAAATAAAGCAGTGGGTAATCTACCAAACAAAATTGTGTAAATGATTGGCAGAACAAAGATTAGAAATTTCTCCTTTTGCTGTCTCTCCAAAGAGCTTAAAAAGGACGGGATGTTGTGAAGAGTCATGATCATCCATATATTGAAAGTACATAGTATGTACAAAAAGGTGAAAATTTACTGTTTCCTGCAGTGTTGTTCTGCTCCCTTATCTGTAGTAGACTGCATGAAGACAATTCTGAGAAAAAATAATGTTCCATTGTCGAAAATTTGCTCACTGCAGCAGTATCATTGTTCTCTTTGTATCTGTTGCAGTTTCCATGGAAACGAATAGGGAGCATTATTTTTGGAGCATCTCTTATACTACCACTTAGACTTTTACTTATTGATATGTGTGGCTGTTGTAGTGAATAACTAAGGTTTAAATTTCTCCATTGTTAAGGATTTTTTCCTTTTGTTTTTATTTAAAAAAAATTTTTTTTTCCATTTGTACATTTTATATTTGCTTATTGATATTTCTAAAATTTTTTTTTTGTAAACCCAGGATGGCAAAATCTCTTCTGAGTATCAAGTAAAAATATTGAATTATGAGGAAAGAGCACAAGTTAGGTGCAAACCTAAACCTTAAAGACACAGAAAAGAAATTGAACAATGAAAAATAAAAGTAAAAGTTTAACATTTTAAAAATAAGTAATTTTTAAAAATTTTTTGTCAAAGGAAAACTAAAAGCAACAAAAAATCTATACTGAAAAATGCATTTGTTTTAAGCAAAAATTTGCAGTGTATTTCAGTGGCAGATAGAAAGAGTGGCTACAAAGTAGGGGGTTACTTTTTTTTGCTTGTTTTGTTTCTGTTTTGTTTTTGTTTTTTTTTATTTCTGCTTGCACTTAATCAGAAGAATTTTGCATTTTTTTTAATCCAAATTTGTTTTTGTTTGCAATCAATTATTTCTATTTTTTTAAAGGGACAAATTTTTATTCTTTGTGTTTTTGCATTTTTATTTTTTATTTTTTTTTAATCGCTTCATTTTCACTTCTGTATTTCTTGTGATTTGATTCACCATCTGCCTGTGTTTCTGAGTGAACTAGAACATTTGAAATTCTTCCAATTTCTACAACATTCACATAAAATCTAGTTTCCAGATTTCAGTTACTTAATTTTTCATTTTATTTATTTTTTAAATAACTTTGTAGATCAAATATTTAAAAAAAATGTTGATATTTATAGTTACAGGAAACTAGTTCTTTTAGACATAAATATTCATGGGGCCAATAACAATAAGGATACAGAAAAATTTTTTCTTGAATTATGGCAAGAATGGTCGTTCCAGTGTGTTCAATTGGATGTGCAATAAATAATTTCATTCTGGTCTCTGAGACAAAAGAAGAAGGAAGAGATAGTGCAAAAAATACACAAAAATGAAGTGTAAAGACAGCACAGAAGAAAACAATACTTTGTAGCCATTAAAATTGATCCAAATGGGATGTAAAAACAAGAAAAGGTAATAAAGAAAAACAAAAAAGAAAGCAAGAAAAAAGAAATATGTTAGAATATAAAGTAAAAGAGATTACCAAAAAAAAGAAATGGTTAAAAAAAGAAAGAAATAAAATTATATGGGGCGGGGAGAAAGAAGAAAAATTAGAAGAGAAAGAAGAAATTAAAATAATGAAAAAGAATTATAAGGAAGAATAAAGATTTTACTGAAGAAAAGGAAAAAAACTGGGAGAGGATGAAATAGATTGAAAATAAAACGAAGGACAAAAATATATAATGAAAGAAAACTATGAAGGAAAAATTAAATAACTACAGAGAAAACAATGGAATGAGAATTAAGAGGAAGAAGAAAGAAATAATGGAAAGTTGAGAAGGAAACTTATTGAAAAAAAAGATATGAAAAAGAAAAGTTGTAGAAAGGAAATTAAATAGGAATGACTGAAAGAAAAATAAAGAAAAGAAAAATTTAGCAATGAAAATGAAAGAAATGAAAAATAATAAAAATTACAGCTAAGAAATAAAAGTCAAAAAGAAAAAAAAATGAGACAAGAAAAAGAATAAAAAAATCAGGAAGACAATTTTAAAGGAGGTGATATTAAAAGAAAAGACAATTGCAGGAAGAAAAAAAAAAACTGATTGAATGAAAAATGAAACTCCAGAGAAGGAAGAACTAAAATTTTGAAAAACTATCTTCCGATGGAATATTTTGAGAAAAATAATGCTTGAATTTATTTAATTTTTATTTTCCTATTTCTTTTTCTGTCCTCGACCACATTGCTGTACAGAAATAATAAAAAAAAAAAATAGAGCAAAAATAAATAAAACAATTCTAATAGTTAATTTTGGTAACAATTCTGTTTTGGCATCTATAGAAATCTGAATTAAAACATTTGCGTACACTTTAGTCCCAACACAAAGTGTACGTCTGCACATTTGAATATTGCCGAAATGAATATACACACTTTTACTAGTATAAAATTGTACTCTAGAACACTGCCTTTTCCACAGCTAACACATGTATATGTAAATATTGGTATAGAATTAAAAAAAGAAAAATTTTGCAAGCATATATGCACAGTGATATTAGCACTCCCTTGAATATACATACACACTACCATATTTATAAAGCTCGCTACACATGAATATAACCCATATATTTACACACATGTAGAAATATGTTGCTTGCATATACAAATCTGTGCTACATATATTCATTTAGATGTTCATAATGGAAAGTTAAAATTTGCAAATGAAGTATAGATATCCACTTAAATATCTAATAGCTCCATAAAAATTAAAATACACCTACAAAATATTTATAAACCAATAACACTTAATAAATTGCTTACATCTTAATAGACAATATCAAAATCACAAAGTCCAGCATCCAAAAAAGAGACTCTTAAAAGCCACTAATGTCCATGTCACTAAAGCTGCTGATATTCAAGACCCCATTCATGTCAACATGCAAAAGCAACACTCAACTCAGCACTGACCAAACTCCAAAGAGGCCACCACAGATGATGGTGACAGTGTCTACAGTAAGATCTAAATTCTACCTATCTCTTTTATCCACATTATTACTATGCATGCATGTAACCTCATTTTACTGTTCTCACATATGTACACAATACAGTTTATATTCTATCCAAGAATACTATTAATGACCAAAAATGATATTAATCATTCAGTACATTTAACTAACTTCATTTATTCTTGCAGTTGAATAAAATTAATGTTATTTTATTTCCATGAAAGTCATGGGATTATTCTAAATCGTCAAATTATGAGCAGCCCCACAACAATATTATGTTATTGTATTAAATCCTGACTCTCTAGATTTTGATGTTTTTAAGAAAAACATGAGTAGAAGGATTCCTACAAAGGTTAGCTCTTTTTATATATTTACCTGAAGTTACAGAAAGGTTAAAGCCTAGGTTGTGGAAATAACTCATTTCCAAATGAAAAATATCCAAAATCTCTACAAAATCAATGTATTGAGCACTTTTTAATACAACTGGGTACGGGTCTAATTTAATTGTGACCAAAAACATATCTATCTATCTATCTATCTATCTATCTATATATATATATATATATATATATATATATATATATATATGTGTGTGTGTGTGTCATCCGCAGACAGATCTGTTTCGCTGTATCACAGCTCATCAGTACAGTTAGACATCCGATTGCTTTTTAACCCAGGATTGAAACCCAACCAAATTGGTGTCAGTCAGCAATTCTACCTCTGAGTTGAAAAATCCCTCATTGCCTTCATATTCCTTTAATAAGAAGAAAGTTCCACTCAAACAGCTTTTTCCTAAGAACTTTTTTTTTGGAACTGACTTTCAAGAGAATGCTTTCCTGGACACTTAAATCTTAACCTCTCTTTAGTAGTAACTGATATATTTCACATATACTCTTATACAACAACCACCATCAGTAATCATCTACTTTGAGTGGCTCTCGGGACTTGTGATCATTATACTTATTTTCATTAATTGTTTATCTCTGTATATTTTGTCTTTATATACACTGAAATGTAAATTCAAATTCATGTCAAAAATAAGATCATACCTTGTTTTTTTTGTTTTGTTTTTTTTGTTTTTTATCGTAAAATTTTAAAAAAATTAGAAATTGAGTTTTTGAATCAGATCTGACGAAATAATTTTTGTAAAGCCTTGGACTACCCACCATTATGAATTAGATCACCCTCAGGCAACATGAAACAATTGCTAGTTTCTCTCAAGTGTTTTCAACAAACATGGTTTTCCTAGAAAAATGTTTGACAGAAACCTTTGATGCCAAAAATGACTTTAAAATTGAATCCAGAAAGACAATATGTGGAATTTGTAAAAAAAAAATAAGTTACAATAATTTTATTTTTTATTATGCAACCATATATATTTGTATTTGCATCATAAAAATGTCTTTATTCAGCCAGCAAAAAAAGAATGGAAAAACTATAACTTAATCGAAATGTGTAAGCTTGTCAAAAAAAAGACATGAAGACATTCTCTGCAAACTGTTCCTAATTTCTGTCCAATCTGAGCCACCCCCATAATGTACAAAACAAATTTCAAAGCAAGTTAAAAAGAAAATGTTTCAGCTGAATTCTCTGCCATAGCAGAAGATGGCATTCATTAAAAGCAAATTCTGCAGACTCGTGAAAGAATCTTGCAAACAAATCTAATCATTTTTTCTTTTTCTCCAAAAGTAATTCTTGGGAGTAATTCTTCACAACCAAATGACAGAGACATCATGGGTGAATGTACAAAAAAAAAAAATCTAACCTCAGAATGAAAACCAAATCGAAAAACATAGAATAAAATAAATTAAAATTCAATAAAATTATTTTTTTTTCTTTTTATCAAAAATAAAAAAAATTTGGTTAGGAATTAATATATTTTTTTTTTATGTTTTACAAAAATTTCTGTAAATTCTGTTAGGAATAATTTGTTGTATTTTTTCTTTTGTTTTGGCTTAAATTTTAAGGCAGGTCTTTTGGCATAGTTATGGGGAAAAATACTGTCAAATTTGATCACCATTTATATTAAATATTATTATTAATTATGGAAATAGTCTTGCTACAAGTATTAGAAGTCTATAGCATCAATATAAACATCATTAACCTACCAGATACCTCAACTTCATGTAAAACACTTTCAAAATTTAAATTTAATATTGCAGTATTATGGTGTTAAGATAATCTATAGCATTTCATCAAACATAAGTTTAGTACTAGATTGGTAGCAAGGTCCCATCATTTTACAGTTGAAATGACCAGATGTAGCCACAAGTTGTACACCGTTTCTTCTCTTATACTTCTCACTTGTTGAACTCTCTTCTTCTGGCTTCTTGCTTTCCACTAAACTTTGATCTTCAAAAATTTAAATGCAATATCAGTTGTTATTTACTGTCATAATTTGAGTTTGTTTTTTTATTTTATTTTCTCTGCTTAATAATGTTTTCTTTTTTCATTCTTTAACTGAGTAATCTGTCGTGTTTGTGTGTCATTATTGCCTTGCTAAAGGATGAAAGGATGGAAAAAATGTTTGCATATCTCAACTTCACATATAATCACTATTTACATTATTCTGACTATTGTTCTCATCTTTGTTGCCATTTATACAACGTTTTGGCTGTTGTACGCTCCAACTGTCTTTAAGGTGCTAGGAATTTTAGTTCCTGTGATTTGACCCAAAAGGAGTTCTGAGTTCAATACCATGCTACAGCAGTGGTGAACAAGTAACTTAGTCCAGTTAGGAGATAACTTATGACTACCAAGAGTGGCTTTACACAAGGAATAAGAATGGTATACCCCAGTGATTTTAATAAAGGGTTTGGTTCAAAATTTCTGGCACCTGAAGAAGGCCAGCATGTACAAAAGCCAAAACGTCATACAAATGACAACAAAAACGAGGACAATAGTTTGAATAATGTAAATAGTGTAACTACTACCTCATCTCAGAAATACAGACATTCACATATAATACTGCAAATATTTACCTGATTATAAAGTTCACGTCTGTACAAGTACTGGTAATATTTTGCATCTAGATAACTACCAGATATGTAAACTTCATAAATAGAATTCTTGAATTTATATTTAATATTAGAATATTATTTTGTACAAGCACTAGTCATCTATGGGATCTTGGTAAACATTAACCTGCCAGATAGCTCACCTTTGTATGTAAGATTATAGTGGGACTCATATCTATTCTTTTCTGTTAGTAGTGGAGAGTCTGTTCTAGTGAAGGTTAGTTGTATACTGTTGCAGGTTAACGGAATTTGGCCTTGTTGTAGATAGCCCACTATAAGTCATAAAGAAAGGGTATAAATCAAGAAAAACAAATTGAATTAAAAGATAACATTTTATATATAACACATATCAATTAATGTTTTTACAATTGAAGTAATACATGAAGTATAGGTCCAACGGAGGTTAAAATGTTCATGGCAATAAAATGCTGAAAGCGAATTAATGCTTAGGAATTTGGGAGCATGTAAGTAAGGAATGTCTTTGATGTATTTGCTCTTTAGGTCAGTAAGTAGTTTTTGAGGCAGGGAAGAAGGAAAGAGGTAAGGGAGACAAGCGTAGTAAGCCGCTTGACTTGGGTCAAGGGAGATAATAATTACTCTCTTCTCCTCTAGTCAGTCTGCCTGTCGATGCTTTCTGTATCCACTGTTTATATCTTCTTTTTGGATCACAGCAGCTCATTTGGGATTTCACACTTGTATTTTGTTCTGGTCTTCCCATTCGCGTAGGCTCGTGAACTGTAAATTTAATGTTTAATTAATTTTTAGTTTTCAACCGGAACATCTGCGTACCATCAAGTTTTGGTCATTTGCTTTTTGGTTGTGAAAGTGCAAACATGCGGTCCATCGCTTTTGCTTGGTATCGCCACAAGATCTTGGAGATATTCAATGAGTCATTTTTTGGGATAAGTCATATATATCATTGTAAAATATTTTATTTTGTGTTCACCTCCCATGCAAGGCAGTAGAGCCAGTAAGACATAAGGTGGTTACTGAGTGAGGAACAAGAAACAGGGCATGAGGATGAGTGGTTAGAACGTTTGCTCTCTGACCATAAAGCCCATGGCAAATTTGTCAGGAAAGTGACCTCTTGATGTTATCAGCTTGGAGATGATCCCAGCCTGTGACATCTTTGGAAAGTGCCTGAAAACCATACCATGGGTTGACCCAAGCTTTGTGACGGAAATTAGGACCCTTTGGGAATCATCATTCGTTTGGAAGAAGTCTTGAGCTTTGGTTGCCCATCTTCCTTGAAATGGTGTCTCATGTGACACTATCTCCCGCGTGGATACTCTCCCCTCTCCCGCGGGGATACTTTCCATTGTTTGGTTTAATACATAGGAGATAGTAATATTATTAATTATGCTTTATTGCAATACGCAATGTGAGCTTAGGTAAAAAACTATCAAACACTTGTAAAATATGGGGAATAGAAAAATTAACTGTTTTAATACTATCATGAACTTCTAAAATCCAGGGAATATAAAATTTAGCTATTTTTGGGAAAGAAAAGGTAAAAATATAATTTTTCTTCATTCATGTTCGAAGCGGATATTTCTTGGTAGCCATAATAAAATGTCAGAATTATTTGATGGGATCAGGCGGGGTCAAAGTCCCCCAACAGACATTTTCTGGGAACAGAAGCCTGTGGGAAATTAACAAAAATCTGAATATAATGTGAGTTGGTGATATCTCATTCGTCGAGCTAAACCCCTTTCACTAATCAAGTGGGCGGAAAATGATCCCCAGAGAAGATTGAAAATAGTTATAAAAGTCCGGACTCTGCGAGAAAAATCAGTTATTCAGTTGCTTTTTAGTTTGTTTTTGAGTTGGCTGAGTAGCTATCAGTTGAAATGTAACAACTGTGGAAAAAGGTTCCCAACTGGGGAGCCATGATTCACAGCTGGTCGCCTACTACAGAACTTCTGGCTAAAAAGTTAATTTTGAATGAAGCCTGCTGCAGATTAACTTAAAGAGTTAATTTGGGATAATGTGCCTTTGATATTAATCCCGAAAGAACATTGATTATTTTAATCATGGGAGAATCGAAAATTCTGATTCCTCGTTCGTTCTACTTCAGTAAACTCCGTTAAGGACCCAAAAGGACTTTGTTATTTTAAAAGTTGCATAGAGAATTGACAGCCCTGATTATACAGAATATGTGAAAAGACATCAATGAAAATTTAATGAATACGTGAAAAGACTTTAGTAAAAATTTGAAGAGCTCTGTTTACTTTAACGAAATTTAGAAAAGACATTTATATTTAAGGATTGAAAACTCTGAGATTTTTATACGAACTCTCTCTCTTTCTCTCTGTTGTAAAACAACATTCCGACAACTGTATTATCTGCTCCTGTGAAAATAAAAACATTGTTTTTTTTGTATATATATATATATATATATATATATATATATATATAAAGACATTCTTTGTAACTCACCAGGCGTGTTCGACCTTGTTCATTTATTTTAATTTTTTTTTTTTGGTGCCATATTTAATTTTTTTTAACCTCAAGTGTGCACCAGTGCCCGGACTGGCTCTAAAAGGCAACTATTAAAATTGCACGATGCAACCTCTGGGATTAATTCCCAATGTGGGACAGTGGCACATTGTTGCAAGAGACATCTTGTAAACCAGCTTTTGTGGTGACTTCATTGGATGAGATCGTCATGACCAGCAACAGCAACCAAACCAACTGGCCAGCCAGGTGGCAGTGTCACAACTTGGATTGTCATGACCATCAACGAGAACGATCGTCACATTAAACGGCCAGCCCCAGGCATGAGGTGTCACAATTGGTGCCGTCTCGACCAGGATTTGACCCGAGGATTGCCAGTGTGGGCGAATGTGTCACATCATATATAAAAACACTCGGATGTAAGGTCAACGTTCCACGTCTGTATCAACCATCAAAAGAAGTCCGACATTTACTCACAGTACCAAGATCTGAGTACAGCAGTGCTTGACCGTATTGTGTGGGGTTGGGATTGTCAATAGATTTCCAACCAACCATTGGTCAGTCAAATGATCATGATGATGAAAAACAAGAAAGTTACTACGATGCAAGAACAAGGGTAATCAAGAGGACAGGAGATAACAATTGATATCGGATTTATATTTTTGCAGATTAAAACTGACTGGAAAGCATAGTGCCAGAAGAATGGTCTAGTCAACAAACAAAAAGAAACTGTTAGCATAAAATTTTTGGTAACATCTAGCCAGCTCAACTGTTAATTGGTGAGTCCTCATCACCAGTCTAATACTGAGTTTAAATTCAAAGAGTCTAGGCACCATAGTAAAGAGCTCATACAAACAATTACCATGAAAGTATTTAGAGAAAAGGCACAGTCAGGCAATTTTATGGTAGTGGAAAAGTGAAGCTGAGCTGCCAGATCAGGACAAATAATATTACTGATTATTCTATGGATTTTATCAAGAATCTCTAGATAAACAGAAGAAGCACTAGACCATATATGGCAGCAATATTCTAAACATGGGGGAATTTATTATTTGAATCCAAAATTTTTTTAGATGTTTTCAGATTGAACAAATAAAATAGATGAAATAAAAAAAAAAAAAAGAACTGTTATTTATATAAATGTATATACAATATATGAGGATGTGCATTGTGGTGCAGTGGATATCGACTCAGAATGTGACACCTGGGTGCTGAATTCAAATTTCATTTGAATTCCTTGCATTCACTTATGTACAAATACCTTTGAGAAAGGTATTAATCCGTCTCTTCCTTCGAGTTATGGGTTAAATAACAGGACAGATTGGGTTCTATAGCCTTGGCTAACAACCAGTGTACTGCAGAAAGCAATGGCAACCTACTGCAAGATAATCTTCTGCCCAGTCATGATTGCCCAAAGTGTGTATCACATATGGTACTTACCTGACTGGTATACAATATATATTCCAGTAGCAAGAATGCCCTCTGTATAATCTTTATTAAATGTAGCCCCTCATGAGAGAAATGATAAAATGGTAATATTATCTGTTTCCTTTATAAGGAAACATTTAGCATTCATTAACAAAACAAGCAGTGATACTCCTGCTAAATATTTCTTCAGTCTTTGGCCATCTGCTGGTATTAAAATGAAGCATCTGTCTTTGTGAAGACAAACTACATTTTATCTCTCTATGTGCCCCTGTCTTTGGAGAGAATGCAATAAATAACTGAGAGATGCCTGGTCCCAGAGATTCTAACCCTAGAGCAGCACCTCCCTCATTGCATCAAAGAGGTAGGATCAGTGGAATATCAATGCCAGTGTGATGTTCGTTGTCATGGCTGGCCATATTTTGGCCTTCACTCATATGCAGGCACTTGGGCTTGTACATACTTGTCAATGTTGGTGGGTGGGATAATGAGTAAATATCAAAGTGTAGTATCTGCTTTCCCCATCTCTAATGGTAATAGTAGTCTTTCCCTTATGAGGAAACTTTCAGCTTTTATTGACTGATCAGCCAGTGTTGCTATCAGTTGAAATTTATAAAATCTTTCTTTTAAAACAATAACAACTAGTAACTGTTATTGTTCTTCCAGTATTGATATGGGTTTCTTTTCTTTTTCTTTACATTTTTTTTTTACATTTATTTTTTAATCACTCCATCGCAAACAAAGCAGAAGTCCCATAGGCATGCAGGGAGTTACGTAAGAGGTGATTGATGAGAAAGAGGAACAAGTTATGGGGGTTTTGAAGAATGAGTAAGAGAAGGATGAGAATACATGTGTGAAGAGAGCTGCATGAGAGCAGAATGGAAAGGAAGAACATGATACAAGGGTTGTCAGGGAAAGGATGTGAGTCAAGCAGATAACAGATGGTAATTGAATTTACATTTAAATTTTTGGAGTTTGTAGCTGTCAGGGAAGCAAGTATACGGAAGGGATTTCCACAGGCTTGAAATGTGAGCAAAGAAGTTGTTAGAGTAGAAGTTGCAATTACATTTGATTTGTTTCACTGTAAAAGGGTGGGACCCTTTTTTATTTTAATCATATCGCCCCAAGCAAGGCATTTTATTGCCACTGTTTTGCAGGGGTTTACATAGGAGGTAAGTTATTAGAAAGAGTGACAGGTTATAGGGGGTGTAAGGAGGTGGGTAAGAGAAGGATGAGAATATTGATGAGTGGAGTGGACGGAGAAAGGAGCATGAGAGAGAGGATGCAGGTTAGTGAGATAGATGACTACTGACTTTACATTTAAATTCTTGGAGATTGTAGCTGTCGGGAAAGCAAGTAAATGGAAGGGAATTCTACAGGCGGGAAGTGCACGAGAAGAAGCTGCTGGAGTAGAATCTGCATTTATAATTTATTGGTTTCACAGTAAAATGGTGGGACCTAGTTGCTAATCTTGTGGCTTGAGTAAATTTATACATAGGGGGCACCAGTGAGCTAAGTTCGTCAGAGCAGAAGCCATGAAAGTATTTGTAGAAAGACACAGGGAAGCCACATTCCGCCGGTGAGAATGTAACTGTATCTGAGCTGCCAAGTCGGAATCTATCACATTACAGATTTTTTGTTAGATTTTCTCAAGGACACTTATGTGGATAGCAGGAGCACCTGACTAGATATGGCAGCAGTATTCAATATACAAGCGGATAGTAGATTTATATTTGGGCAGGATTGTTTCAGGCAAAAAAAACTTCCTGGCCCTACACAGAGAACCGACTTTCTTAGCAGTGGATTTAGCCACTAGTCTAGTAGCTCGACAAAATTCATTTTCTTCCTAACTTTGTTTGAAGTAGTATGGAAGATTACAACTATGATATTTTGAGCAAATATGATAATAAGCATAAAGAAGAAATCTTCTGTCTAAATATTTGGCCTGAGATGTTATCATTATCTGCCTATATTTCTATGATGAGATGTTGTAACTACGCTATTTAAATTGTTCAAACTTTTGTCCTAATTTTTGCTGTCACATTCACAATGCTTCAGCCATTGTATGCTCTGGCCTTTTTTCAGGGGACTGGAACTAGACCCTTTAATTTTGCCACCAGGGTAGATTGTTATAGTTCCACATGTCATGCCTCTTCAAATATCAGTTTCAGTTATTTTGTACTTTAACTCTCCAAGTATTTTTGTTCACCTCTGGTGTAGTCAGGTATTGAACTCAAAACTCTTTGGGTCAAGGCACTGGATTACTTCAGCAAACACTTCTGTCCACTAGAACACTTATCCCAGTTGCTCAAAGCATTGGATTTAAAAAGGGTTCATTTTGAAATTTCAATCACTGAAAAAAAGGCCAGATCATACAATGGTTGAAATACTGCGAATATGACAAAGATGAAGACAACAGTCGAAACAATGTAAATAGTGCAAAGAGTTACAGTATTTACATTATTCGGACTATTGTTCTTATCTTTGTTACCATTTGTATGATGTTTTGCCTGTTGTATGCTCCGGTCTTCTTCAGGTGCTAGGAATTTTGAACCAAACCCTTTATTACAATCACTGGCGTATATGAACTTCATTCCTTGTGTAGTAGTGCTTCTCCTACTAATGAGTTATCTTCCTCTAACACTGTGAGTTACTTGTTCACCATCTGGTATTGAACTCACAACTCTTTGGGTCAAGTCACAGAAAGTAAGCAATCTCTATATCTACTGGACCTTGTGTTCTTAAGTTCATCTACCCCAGTGATTGTAATAAAAGGTTCATTTTAAAATTCCTAGCACCTGAAGAAGGCCAGAGTGTACAACAGCCGAAATGTCATACAAATGGCAAAAAAAAATAGGGACAATAGTCCAAATAATGTAAATATTCTAAATATTACCTCATCGCCCAGTTCACACTCCACCCATGTCTATTGTTCAGGTGTAGAGGCTTATCTCTTGTTCCCTGTTTAGGATGTGGTTTCCAGCTTTCTCTTTTCCAATCTTTTCACTTTTCTTTTTCTTTCTTTTTTTTTTTTTTTTTCAATTGGAGTAGATAGACTAAACTATCGCCCGGTTCACACTCCACCCACATCTATTGTACAGGTGTAGAGGCTCATCCCTTGTTCCCTGTTTAGGATGTGGTTTCCGGCTTTCTCTTTTCCAAATCTTTTCACTCTCACATTGCCCCCTGCACATCACTGGTGTTACCGCCTTGCTCGGGGTGATATGATTTTAAAAAAAAAAAATCTCAGAAATATAGACAGTGTAAAGAGTTGTTGTAATTTACATTCAGACTTATGTTATCATCATTTTTTGTTATCATCTGATCACCTTCTGTCTGAATTTCTGGGATGAGGAGTTATCATTATTTACATTAGTTACATATAGCCTCATCTTTGTTATTCTGTTTGAATTTCTAGGATGTGGCATCAACATTATTTCCACTTATTTATTTTAATATGGACTATTGTTCTCATTTTTGTTATTTTAATTTTAGTAAATTAAAGATTTAGTTTGTGAATTTAGGGATATAGATATTGAGTTCAATCTCTGGGCCAGGCAGTGGGTACTTGGATTTGATGGAAAAAGGAGTGAGCAATGATTAAATAATGAGAAGAGATATCCCTAGACATGGTTATTAGGGCAAGAACAATCTACAGCAGTTACCCAGAATGATATGCAGTTGATGAAGGCCAGAGGACACAATGGCTGAAACGAGATAACATCAAAGAGAACAGAATTAACCAATCTAAACTTATTTATAAACAGAATTTTGTCTGTGTGTATGTGTGTGTGTGTCCATTACCTATAGACTCCAAAACGGCTGAACCAATTTTCTTGAAAATTTAATCAGTTGTACTATAAGCATCTGCGAGTGTTCTTAGCTAGGCTTTGTGTTGAGGTACCCCCAATAAATATCGAAAATCGATAATCAAAAAAATTGGGTTATAGAAAGAGTGGTCCGATTTTAATCAAATTTCATACACTCATAGACAAAGACATGAGAAGCGATATTCAGAAGTGTCAAGGTTGCAGTTCTTACAATAGTGCAGAAAATCGATTATATATATATATATATATATATATAAAAGGCAAGATGTTTGTGTGTGTGTCTGTTTATCTGCCTGTATGTCTATATTTTTTTCAGCCCTTTTATTTTAGTTTTTGCTTTGGGTTTAGTTCTTAGTCTCAGCCATGATACCATTTACTCAGAGGACTTATTTAGCCTTCAAAATTCAGTTTACAAAGAAAAAAACTTATTTGATATCGATACGAGGAAATCAAAATGTGACTTACATTCATTCATTTTTCTTTCAGTCTATGGTTTTGCTTTAACTGGAAACAACTCTTGCTTTTTAGTTTTTCGTGCCAACGTCCAAAGAGTCTGAGCTACAGGACCATGGATTAGTTTTAAATCTTTCATTACACCCGAGCAACGCCGGGCTATACTGCTAGTAATTCCATAATTGAAGCTACTAAATGGAAATTTCAAGATTTCATTAGCCATTAAGTACAAAAATTGTACAGTAATCTAAAAGTGCATTGGAATATCTGGAGATGCCTCACAGAAACTAAGTAGAATATTAAGCAGGAAATATAACTTACAGCTCATTCCTATCTCACTTATCTTAAATATGTCTTATGTGTGTTAGATTCTCCAAGTTGTCTTTCCTCATTATACATTTAAAAAATTTTGAGTTTTCTGATCCTTAACAAATGCCTTAAAATTCTCCTTAAAACTTCTTTGTTGCTCAATTTTTCTGTAGAATTGGATTTCTATTGCCTCAAATGTCCTTTTCAACTTTGAATTGTTTAGCATTCGCTGCTATACAGGAGGATTGATTATACATAACAGCTGAATAATTATCTTCATTTGAATAAAATTTCCTCTTTCCTAATATTCAGCTGTTATTCATAATCGATCCTCCTATATGGCAGTGAACGCTAGACAATTCAAAAGTGAAAAGGACACTTGCAGCAATAGAAATGTGATTCTACAGAAAATTTGAACAACAAAAACATTTCAAGGAAAGTTGTGACAAGGACATTTCTGTTAAGGAACAGAAAGTCCTCATTTTTGGAATGTATGAGGAAAGACAACATAGAGAATCTAACACACTCATGACATATTTAAGATAAGTGAAATGATGTATCACTGAGGTGGCAGTATGATACCAAACGATGTGTGCTGAAATATTTACAGCACAATATCTGTGCTAATGGATATTAAATACAAACACAATTATGACAGAGCAACTATAATTAGAAAGGGAGGAGAGGTTAAGTTGTTAGTCACAGAGAGTGCAGTTTGGTAATAACTGTTAATGACATTCCTAATTCTGACTGCTATTATTCTTTTATTTATGTAGCTATTTCGGCCCACAGACTATTCCATCTTTGAGAGCCACTTTCCCATCGTCGAAATGTGGCCTCCCTCTGTCTCTTCTATAAATACTTTCATGGCTTCTGCTCGGATGAGCTTAAGTCACTGATGCCTCCTCAACAGGTGTTTACCCGTTCAACCAGACTGGAAACTGGGTCCCACCCATTCACAGTCAGGTTAGCCAAACGCAGACGACAATTCTACTCCTGCAGCTTCCTCTCTCGCACTTCCCGCCTGTGGAACTCACTCCCGTATTCTTGCTTTCCTGACAGCTACGACCTCCAGAAATTTAAAAGCAAAGTTAATACTCACCTACTAACCACTGGCCTCTAGCTCTCTCCCCTCCCCTGTATAACCTTCCCTTTCTCTCCGCCCATGTACCTGTCATTGCACCTGCTTTCTCAGCTTTCTATTGTTCCTTTCTAACTAGCTTGTACTCCTCACTCTTTTCTAATTAATCTTTTTACATTTATGTAACCCCCTGCACATCAGTGGCGTTTCTGCCTTGCTCGGGGTGAAATGATTAAAAAAACAAAAAAAACAAAAAAACTAAATGTTACATTCCTAACACATTTGTCCAAAAAAGGTATGGTGGAATGTAAACAGTGGTATACTGAGGTGTCAAATTTGCTTAGTTTTGCAATGGACAGAAGTTGCAAAGAACCATGATCACCCTCATTCTAAGAATGGCTAAAAGAATGATTATTATCATCCAAACAATTCTGAGAATTATTATGGTTCTTAACCTGCCTCTGTACATGAAATCTATTTTCATCATTGTACAGTAGAATGAGGAAGCATGCCCATTCAAGACAACCTTCATTATGCGGTGATCTAGAAAAGATTGGATCAGATCAAGCAAGCGTCCAGTAATGCCATAACCTCGTAGCTTGCATAGAAGGCAGCATGCCAAACCCTGTCAAAAGCCTTGGAGATATCCAGAACAACAACACAAGCCTTGTCAAAGTCCTCAAGGGCCTGGAACATGTACTCAGTAATGGCCATTAGCATGTCGGCCGTGGACCTGGCAAAGTAGAAGCCATACAGCCTATCAGAGAAGAGTTTATGGGCAGTAACATGTTGAATTATTTCAGCATTAATAATGGCCTTGACTACTTTCCTGAAAGCTGGCAGAAGGCTGACAGAGCAATAGTTGGATGGGTCCGAGGGTTCACCAGAGTTCTTAAAGAATGACAGAAAAGGACTTCCAGCATGCAGGAAAACAGGAAGCAGAAAGGCACTAGTTGTACAGTTTAGAGAGGACAGGGGAGAGTTCAGGGGCACATTTCTTAAGGACAATCACCGGGATTCCATCACCACCGCTCGCCTTATGGAGGTCAAGTTTTTATATTACTCGGGATACTACTGTTGAGGTAATGTATACATTGTATAGTTTAGCCTCAGTCCTAATAGGGAAGTCGGATGAGGGTACTCCAGATGAGTTAAATGTGGAGTTGGATGAGAATCTGCAAGCAAAGCACTCCGCTTTATCTGCTGATGATGTGAGGACCTCAAATTCATTGATTCAAGGAGGGATAGAGGAGCACCCATTTGCATAACTGCCAATAGTCCTTGGAGCCGAACTTGTGGTCAGCTATGCGCTGTCTCATTCTCTTAGCAAACAACCGCTAGGTTGTGACCAGGTGTTGTCACTCAGTTAAGTGTTATACGTGATACACACTTAGGTGATCATATCTCAGAAAACATATGACAGACTGGACTGATTTTCCTGCAAGAAGTTGCCATTACTTTCTGTGATAGACTGGTTGCCAAGGCTGTAGAACCCAAAGTTGGAAGGAGAAGAGATGGATTAATATCTTTCCCAAGGGTATTTGCGCATAAATGAATGCAACAAATTCAACTTGAATTTGAACTTGGCTCTCCAATTTTTTTTATTCCAAACCAATATTCATTGCATCACAATGCACATCCAGTTGTCACTATGCAACTGAACACCGGACCAGTTTTCTCGAAATATAGAGGCTGAAAGCTGGATACAAGTATTGATAATCTATGGAATCTGGGAAAATCAAGCCTATTAGATATGTTAGTTCTAGCTGAATTCCTTGCATTCACTTATGTGCGAATACCCTTGGGAAAGATACTAATCTGTCTCTTCCCTCTTGTTATGGGTTAAATAACAGGACAGATTGGGTTCTGTATCCTTAGTCGGCAACCAGTTTACCACAGAAAGTGATGGTAAACTATTGCAGGATAATCTTCTGCCCAATCAGTTATGTCTTTTTTGAGACATGATCGCCTAAGCATATATCACATATGGCACTTAACTGACTGACTGAGATATGTTAGCTTTGTATACAACACAAACAATATTTGTATTTGATGCTGAAAAAAATGGTCAGTTCCTTGTTCCATTCTAGGAAGTAAATAATTCTTCCTGATCTGCTCTAACTAGAAAAATCCCAGATCAGGCTGAAAATGAAGTAACTGCTGCTTAACCGTGCTGGAGCCGCCTAGTTTTTACTCCTCAGTTTTGATAGTTCAAAAGTGTCAGTAACCTTGTGGGTGATTGTTTTACACCTTACAATTTCTTTCTTACAAATGAATCATTACCAGCCTTTCACTAGTCTATCATTATTTTAATATAAAGTGTTCTGACATGCTACAATCCCTAGTTCCACCAACTGTAAACTGCAAACCTAAAACCCACCATGCCATGTCCACTGAGTGGAACAACCGTCATTTCCTTGATACTCTATTACTAAGAAGGAAGTTCTACTAAAACAGCTTCTTCCCACAAACCACTACCTTGTGATACCAACTCCCAAGAGAATGCTTTCTTGACTGCTACAATTTTAAACTGCACCACTTACTCTAACTGCTCATACACTCTCTATTCTGTATCAAGGCCTTGAAAGGGGGGGAAAAACCAAACACCCTTACAAGACAGAGATAGCACAAAAATACAATAAAATAACTGAAAGAAGTAAAAAAAAAAATTGTAATAACCTGGAAACCAAACTGTTGGCATCCCTGGAAATGAAAAAGAAGACAAACTAGCTACAGAAGCCACATACAACCAAATTAAAAAAAAACAAAATCCTGCATACGGACATAAAAATAAAAATAAGGAAACTCCAGGGAAACAAGTGGCAAGCTGAGTGGAATGCATGTACCAAGAACAAATTACATGAACACCAGCCAAAAATCAAAAAAGAAAGCCAAAAAAAAAACAGTGGAGGGATAAAGAGAAGAGATCATACTAAATAGAATACAAATTGGGCATACAAAACTGACCCACTCATATCTGATCGAAGCTACAGAAGCACCCAAATGTACACTCTGCAATCCGCAGATAACAATAAAACATATACTAATAGAATGCAAAAATACAAAAACATCCGAAGGAAATGTTACAAAACAACAAACATTAGCAAAGTGTTTCAAAAAGTCAAACCTCACCAAATTATACAATATTTAAGAGATGAAACTATTCAAACTTCTCTAAACAAAACAATGAAAAACAGCAAATAAACAAATAGCTACCAAACCAAATACATAACAGAAATATATTATAGAACCAAAAAAAACAACGTATATACATAATACCACACTGGCATTGAATGACCCCGAAGTGGTTAATATGCTGCAATGCCCAAAACAATCAGTCAATCAATACTCTAACTGCTCATACAACAACTGCCTTCATTAATCTCCTACTTTGAGTGGCTCTTTGGATTTGTTTAGGGTAAACATTAGTTAAAAGAAAATCCAGTATTTTGGTATTAGACTTTTGTTCCAACCCTAACTCCATTTTTCTTATTCGCAATTTATGGCATTTGATAAAACAAATCTAGCAGATAGTTCAATTTCATATATTACACTTTTATTCATTCATGTTTAGTGTGTCTTGGGCAAGTAGACATGACAGGGCTCATCCTTCAAATCATAGCTGATTTCCTCCAACTTGAAGGCTCACTTAGGTCATACACACAAGGTTGTTAGTTTCATTGGGGAGAAGATTTTGATCTCTTTGTTGATTTCCATCTAGGGAGCCTTCGGTGCATTAGTGCCATGTTATGCAATCCATGCCTTGGCTGCATACATATACACCCTTGTACAAATTGAAACAAAATGAATAATGTCTTCCTAGGACCTTCCACACATTCCCTGATCATGTATACATCATCTCTTGACATTGTTTTTTTCTTTTGACTGCATTTTTATTTGGTTTTGATCTGATGGATCCAGTTTGTTTCTTACCTTCATAATACGAGTGACAGTTGAAAGGCTGACACCAACAATATCCGCTATCTCTCTGTAAGGCTTGCCAGTATATCTGTGCAGTGTTACAATTTTTATACTATTTCTTGAAGTAATTTCCATCACAGAAAATAGATATAGGACAACTAACTGACAGGTGAGACAGTAGTGTCTGGGTGTGATAAAAATCTGATGCAATCATAGATGATGCATTGTTTTTCAAGGGCAAACAAATTTCATCATACAACTCAAAAATAGATTCATATTACTATACACCATTGCAAATGGCCTAAGCTGAGGAAAAACTAGAAATCGATTACACCCTGTCACTCCAGTGGGTCTAAAACTGACAGTTTGGTAAAAGAAAAGAAACTAAAGCAGTCATCATCATTTATCCATCACACCCAATGGTATATAGGGCAGCAACCTTTTTGTTGCTGTTTCTGTAACAAACTGTTTTTATGGGGCAAGGTTGTTAGCCCTGCACCCAACCCCCAAACCTGGAGGACCGGTGAAACCATTCTTGGTCTTTACGTTTATAGCACCTGGTATTCCCAAATGGTTACCCATTTAAGTACTAACCAGGCTTGATTTTGCTTAACTTCAGTGATTGGACGGGAACTGTGTATTCAACACGATATAGCTGTAGAAAGCAGTGGTTTCAACTAATTTGCATAAGGGTGTTGCTATGGAACTCCATCTACACGATGTGCTAGATAGATGTTGGCTCAATAAGAAGATTCATCAGCTTTTTTTACAAGACTAGTTTTTAATCTTACTGAATGTTCAGCCACCATTCTATCTACAAAAACCTTGTTAGAGAAACTAGTTCAGTTGCTGATAACCTGACTATGCGACAAGTAGTAATGGGTTATGACAGAGAACAAGAATAGTATATAATCTTGATGCCGTGAGTATGAAGCTATTCTTGCAGAGTATTACTACTGTTGGGAATTCAAGACTCTTTGGGGATCTAGCACCTTAATATTGTGCCAGCTTAAGTTCAGCTTTGTTGATACCTGTGGGAAGAGGTGTATTAAAGCGTATTTGCTGAAAAGTACTTAACTAAACATATAAAGATCACCTCCCTATAATCAGATGTTTGGTCATTCAGTCAGATTTTAGAAAGTGGGTCAATCCAAGAACACTTCTAAGTCTATCTGTTCTACAGTTTGCCAGCATATTGTAGAGAGCATCTACTATGCTTGTGAAATGGCCTTGTGCCTAACATAACCGAGCCCACCACATTTGAAAGAATTAGAGGGTTGAACAAACATTAAAAGTTGGATAAGAGTTTTGCTTCTATTAAGTGTAAGATTTAACAGTAATTCAGCTTTCTCTTTTCCAATCTTTTATTCATTTCCATTCTTTTCCTCTTTTTGTTTTTTTTTTTAATTGGAGTAGATAGACTAAACTATCGCCCGATTCACACTCCACCCACATCTATTGAACGGGTGAAGAGGTTCATCCCTTGTTTCCTGTTTAGGATGTGGTTTCCGGCTTTCTCTTTTCCAATCTTTTCACTCTTACGTAGCCCCCTGCACATCAGTGGTGTTACCGCCTTGCTCGGGGTGATATGATTAAAAAACAAAAAAAAAAATCAATTTTTGTTATTCACAAAGTCATTTTCTTTGCGAGTTTTTAATAAAGCTTTCTTTGATTATGTTCATTTTAGAGTTCTGTTTTCTTTAAGTCAGAATAAATAGATTTGTGAAGAAAAGACAAGTTTAATTTTTGCTGTTTGTATAAATGTAGTAGTTGAAATGATGTTTCTCTTTTGTTTTTGTTGCTGACAAGTAAATGGGGAAAAGAGGAGAATCAATTGATGCCAATGAAAAGAGATAAAAATGGAGACAGAAAATACATATTGTCTGGACTTTTCATCTTGTACAATTTGTAGCTCTTTATGATGTTCTTTCTTTGTCAATATATGAAGAAAAAAGAGAATCATTGAATGCAGCACAAAAAAGAGAGTAAAAGAAAAATTGATTTGGTGGATGACCGTGGCTCTGTAGATATAAGGAAAAAAAATCATGCATTTTTATATATTTTTGGAGAATAGATTCAGAACAACTTTTAAATTTTTTTCTGACTTCTGATTGGTTAATAAAGGAGAGATTGTACCCATTTTGTTTTCAACAAAATCCACATATGGTAAAATTCAGTGAACCAACTTGGCTTTTCTGTTGGTAAATAAATGTATATGCTTTTTCTACTGGCTTAAGAGAATCGGATTTTCTGTGCAATCAAATATTATGAAATTTGACAATTTAATAGTGCATATGTGTAAATACATATACAGGTTGGGTGAAAGAAACTCCCTATTTAAAATTGTGACTTTAATAGTTATTGGTCAATCTTTAAGAAACAAGTTTATGGCAGTGAGTGCTGGACAATATCATCAAAGATGAAGGAAAAACTAGAGGCAACTGAAATGTGGTTCTACAGAAGGATGCTGCAAATATTATGGATTGAGCATGTGAGCAATGATGAGGTCCTAGAAATGATAAAAACAAAAAAGGAAACTAATACTGAGCATCAGGAAGTGACAGCTGAAGTTCCTGGGACACGCAATAAGGAAGGAGGGCTTAGAGAACCTGAACAGGCCAGATAGAGGGAAAAAGAGACAGGGGAAAGCAACGGATAATATATTTGAAGGGCCTAATCAGGTGGATGATGGAATGAGGGTTGCGTTGTGTAACGAGAGAAGGAGTGCTAAGAGCCACCAAGAATAGGGAGACGTGGAAAGCTATGATTGTTTACGTCCTGAAGGGACAGGGTACATAGAAGAATAGTGGTAGAAGTACAGTACAGTGTTAAAATTCTTCCCTTGTGATATTTTCTTCTAACCTCATGCAGTTGAAGTGTAGGGAGCTGGTTAATGTTTCTTTTGTTTGGCCTTGTGTCTTTCTTAACCAAACTCCCCAAAGCTTACAGGATTTATGTTGAGTTGTATTCATCAGAATTATTATCAGAAGGTTTGTTGTTGGCAGGTTGGAATATGTAGAATTAGTGCAGAGGAGTTGAATAATAAATATACACTTTGAATGCTAAAATAGAAATTTATTAAAAGGAATAACAAGAGTTGTAGAAATTAATGTTCAATTATAAACCTTAGTAAGAATTTATGAGTAGAGTTTGTATTCAATGATAAGGTTGAAGAATTAAGAGTTCCTACAAACTGTTTGTGGCAGTAATTGTTGAGATAGATAAGGGGAGAGAGAGAGAGGGGACCGTGTCAGGGTCACTTGAAGTTGAGAGTTACATCTTTGATGTGTATCAGCAAACCGCCTCCTCTGAAATGACCTGGTTAGACCATCCAATCATGTGGGTTGGCTCACAGAATGATTTTTTTTTTTAGCTGTGGAAAAGCCGTTTCTCTGACTTATTTTGCAATTTGATGACCAATCAAGATCCAGAGTTCAGCTAAAGATCAGTGAAAGAAATTTGATATTTATTTATTTTTGATTTACCTCCTGAACTTCTGCATAGAGCCAGATGTGCAAAGACCAGTTTTGGTCATTTGCTTTCTGGATCTCTGAGGGCAAACATCTGGTCCCTCACTTGCTCAGTCTCACCACACAGTATCAGGTGAGGCGTATCAACAAAAATAAATGTACTATTTACTAAGTAAATGGAACACATCCACTGAAAATAACATTTTAAGTGATAAAAATCCATTCTAAAAATTCTCTTTGTTTACGTTCAGATATAAAACTGCAGATATGAAAAACTTGGAAAAATTTTTTGATGGAACTAATTTTGCTTAAAAGCATATAATTTGGCTGAGCCTGACTCACGACACTTTGAGGCCAAATGTATTAAGGCATGCTGGCTAAATGGTAGCTTGCTCTACCCTGAGGGATGCAAGTTCAATTCCTGCAAGAGCACAAATATTTCCCAAACATTCAGTCTGGAAGACAGAAATAATTAAATATATAGCTTAATGAATGATTGCATAAGTGTGTATCAATTATGGCACTTAACTGCTTGACTCAAATGTGAGAATTCTCTAAGTATATTTAATACACACTACCGGCCATAATTATTAGGCCACCCCCAGTATTTTAAAAAAATGATGTATTTTATACTATTTTTTAGTATTCATTGCCAAATGAATAATTTTAAATGAAAATAGAATGGTTCTTTTCTTAATATTGTATATCAGATGAATTTATAAATATTTAATAATTACCTATATTGCAGTTTCATTAGTGAAAGCATAAAGAAAACTTAGGGTGATTCAGACGAGTTCATGTTTGCTTCCTTGCCTTGTAAAATTTTGGAAAGTAATAATAACAAAAAAAACATTCTATTTCCATTTGGCAATAAATACTAAAAATAGTATGAAATACATAATTTCTTTTAAAAACTGGGGTGGCCTAATAATTATGCCTGGTAGTGTGTGTGTATATATATATATATATATCACATTGAATGCTGGTGTTAATAAAATAGTGCTCAATTTAATGAAACTGACCTATAAATTATATATTAATAAATATACATTTTTTTTAATCAGTGGTAGCATGATTCAGTTTCATACACAAGAAAAATCTTCCAGTAATGAACTGAGACTGATTGCTAGATAATTTAAATTTTTGAAAATGTATCAGTTCCTCTCAATGATGGTGCAGTCCATATTTTATATGTAAATTGTTGAATTTTCAAATTTTCACTTTAAAATAAAAATGTAAGGAAAGAAATGATTTTTGTTTGTAAAATAACCAAAAATAAAAGAAAACACCTACACACATCCACACCAATTACTTCAGATTACAAAAGTGGAGTTATATTTAGATGTGTATATTTATATTTAAATTATGTATGTATGTATGTATGTATGTATGTATGTATGTGTGTGTGTTACTCACCAATATCATGACACATTTATACTTGTAAATTAATAAGGATATATATATATATATAATAATTTTTCGATACTGTTACACAGTCATAAAATCTATTTAGCCATTATAACACTTATAATTTTTTTTATTCTTCATATTTTTCAGTTATTTTCTTAACATCTTTTATCACCTTTGATAAATTCTTTAACATTTCATAAATAAACCCTTAAGGCTCAATCCAAATTAAATTTTCCGGGGAAGAAAAATAAATGCTTTCAAAATTTGACCTTTCTACATGAACCCCATGCAATAATTTATATTTTTTATGAAATACTTCTCATATCGGTTATTTCTTTCTTTCTTTCTTTTTTTTTTTTTTTTTTTTTTGAGAATGTTTTTACCATTCTTCCCAAACTCTATGCGAAAGACATGGGATGAATTCTTTAAAATTGCTTCGTTTGTATTCACTTTATTTGTTATTTATGTCTTCTAGAACAATGGAAGGAGGGGAAGGTTGAGTCTTTTACGATCATTTTATTCATGCAAGCTGAAAGCAGCCTGATTTTCATTTGTGTTTTACATGAGTTTTCCAAAAAAACTGTTTTTTATTATTTTTTAATTATTTAATTGGAACATCTTTTTATTTTGAAGGTTAATTTACAGAGAAACAGAGGTGGGCGTTGAGTATATTAAAAATAGATGGAAAGAGGAAAGTACAAAGAAAAGAAAGTAACAAGAATTTAAATAAGTGATAGAAATTAAAAAGGAATAACAGTGAAAAGATAATGAAATGAATAAGAAAGAGACCAAAAATGAATCACTGAAGAATAAGAAAAATATACAAAAAAAAAAACACAATTCTTGAGGAGAGTAGAATATTGTCAGAATATGTTGATTGTCATTAAGAAAAATAGGATAAAAAAGAGTGAAAAATGGAATGAAAAAAGAGAGCAAAAATAAGATAAAAAGAGGAAAAACTTGGATAAAAAATAAAGCATGAAAAATAGGATAAAAGGAAAATATCAAATATAAAACCAAAAGAATGAAATTAACAAAACCAAAAAATAACAAAAAATAAAATGAACACAGATGAAAACAAAAACCTTTAAAAAAATTGAAAGAGAATTTTGAATATACTTTCTTCATTTTCTCTCTTAACTTTCTTCTTCTGAAAAGAAGAATCCTAAAGAAAAGAAAAGAAAAGTGGAATTAAAAGCAAAATATTAAAAAGAAATAACCAGCAGGAAATAATGAAAGAAATTAAAACAAATAAAAGATATGAAAGAAAAATGAATCACTGAAAAATGAAGTTATAACATGCAAAAATAAAGTCAGTCTTTGAAAAAAAAAATATTAACAGGAAGAGAATGAAAATCATAAAGGAAGGAAAACAAATTAAATACCATGAAGAAAGAAAAAATAATGAAATGAAACCAAAAGAAAGAAATAAACAAAAATAAGGTGAATGAACACAGACGAAAACAAATTTAAAAAGAAATTACTAAAAATATGAAAAAGAATGTATTTTTAATATATTTTCTTAATTTTCTCTTTTAGATTTTTTTAAAAGCAATAATCATAAGAAAAAGAAATAATGAAAATAAAAAAGAAAGAAACTAGTTAACAGGTTTCTTTTTTTTTCTTTCTTCATTTTTACTTTCACTCCACCTCACATTTAATGCTATCTCAAATGACATTACCTTCAGCCATTTTATGAGTAAGGTATTTATCAATGTCATCATGGCCGACCTCTTTATTTAGCACCGACTGTTCACGCAAATGATCTATCTAAATGGTGCATTTTATATTGTTAGCTCAATGTTTATTTGATGTGAGGACTGCTGTGGAACTTCTCTCTGCTAATACTCTCATTTTATGGATTGTAAACTGCCTTAATTTCCAACTGTTTATATCTGTTTTATATCCGAAATGCTAGCATACTAAAATCCATATAAAACAGCCAATTCAACATCTGTCTGTATTTATCTGATTTCAGCTAGTCTACCATATAATGCTGTGGTCTCCAAGGTGTATTTCATAAGTCAAGCGTTGACATTGTTTTATGGGTCACACCAGAGCAGACCGGTAGGTAATCTTTAACGTTGCTGCTAAATTATGTATCAATGACGTTTTTCTGTTTGTTTTTGTTCTGATTCATTTATCTCCAATGCTATAAGGAAAGTCAAGAGCCATGCATCAAACCAATAAATTATGTTTACATGCCTTCAGTGACCACCACAACTAACTCAAATTTCACTGCGATTTAGAATTTGTGCCCCCACAGGAATTATATTCGTTTATTTTAGTACTTACTTGAAGTCATTGCTTACCAGGTGTGTTACTCAACATGGCAAATGTCGGACATCCTAAACGTAAATTAGCTTGTGTCTCAAATGACCAGTGTCAATTTTGGTTCCAAGGAATAAAAAGCTATCTTCAGGTTATCTGATTTATTCTCTTTAAACACATCAAAGGTTGAATCAAAATTACAATCTAATATGAAGAGATTGGTTTTGATTTACTAGGTCATGTCTGGCTTCTTTTATGATGCTCTCAGTGTTAATAAAATATACCCTTTTATGGTTATTTGGATTTTATTTGAACAGCTAAATCTAGCAAAATATTCATATTTTTTTATTTTTTTGTGTAAGATTGTATTATACTGCACTTGTTTATAAAATATAGGCAGTGACATCAGATAAGGTGCTGGAATTATTTTTTTATCTGTGTATTTACTTAAACAAAATGAGTGTTGTGGTGCAGTGGATATCAGCTCCAAATGAGAAATTGGAGAGCTGAGTTCAAATTCCATTTGAATTCATTGCATTCACTTACATGCAAATACCCTTGAGAAAAGTATTAATCTGCCGTTTATTCCTTCAGCTATTGGTTAAATAGCAAGACAGATTGGGTTCTATAGCCTTGGTCTACCACAGAAAGTAATGGCAACCCACTGTGGGAAAATCTTCTGTCCAGTCAGTTATACCTCTTTCATGACATGGTCGCTCAAGCATGTATTATGTATGGCACTTAATATGCTTAAATAATTTTAGCTAACATTGGAGACTGCTTTCTTAAGGTATCTAACCAGTTTCAAAATAATTGAAACTGACAGAAAGAGAAATATATATATATATATATATATATATATATATGCAGTTATTTTTATTTAATAATTAATGTGTATTATATGTATGGATGTATGGTGGTATAATGAATAGTGGCTCGGATTGAGGAATTGGAGAGCCAAGTTCAAATTCCAGTCGGATTCATTAAATTTACTTAGGCGCTAATACCTTTAGAAAAGTTATGAATCCAACTCTTCTCCCCCCAAGCTTTGGATAAAATAGCAGGATAGATTGGGTTATATAGCCTTGGGTGGCAACAGGTCTAGGAGAACTGAACTCTGAATTCAAACCAGCCCAGAGTAGGTTGGGCTCCTCTGGCTGCTCTACATGTGGTGCTCCTTCAGCTCTAAGTCATGAGATATCTGGATTTGGATTGTCTGTATAGGGTTGTGTATTTGATTGATTTTCATGGCTTACAACCTTTTGAAGGTTATTTAAAGACAGAAAATGTTTTTGCACTGTCACAATTTTTTTGTGATAATGATTTAGTGATACAAGTCTTACTAATTAACCCATAGCTAGGGGAGAAAGGATCAAGTCAAGCCTTTCTTAAGGGTATTTGCATTTAAGTAAATATAACAGATCCAAATGGAACTTGACTTTCCAATCCCGATCTATTATCTACCTTCACATCCAAGTTTGGTCCTGGATATGACTTTAAACTGCATCTGGCAGCAAGGCCTCTGATTTCAAGGTTGCGAGGAAAATGGCACCCCTTCTTAATTGCTGTTCTTCCCAGGTTTACCCTGACCTGGGGTGGTAGCACCTGTTATGGTCCCAGCTATGGGCAAATAGTTAACTCTCCAAACAAGGGTCAAAATACTATAAAAATATAAAAACAAACTTTTATGAAATATATACACAAAATTTTTGAAAGAAAAATATTGCCAACAAAACTTTTTTGAATGAAAAATATTATCAAAAAAAAATATTTTTGAAGGAAAAATGTTACCAGCAAAAATACATTTTTGAAGGAACTAATGCTTCAGCATTAAATGACCTTAAGGGGTTGATACGACATAAACCGAACCAAAACAATCACATCCAAGTTTACATCACATGGCATTCCTAAGCTGTCACCCATCTAGGTACTGATTGGAGTCAATGATGCTTAACCTTTAACTTTATACATAATTCAGCTGTAAGCCACTACACATTTAAGATATTTTAATAAAGAAAATATCTACTCTCAGCAAGTATCAAATCTTTGCGCCCCCCATTTGTAAGGGAAACCACTCTTTGATCCAGTGTACTTTTACCACTCAGCCAGAGAAAACATTGTAGCAAACAAGGTTCCATTTTCCCATGTTAAAGTGTTGTGGCCTGTTAGAGCCAAGGAAGAAAGACATGAAAACAAGAAGGTAGGTTGAACCAGTGTATTGGAATAACAGAACATATATACAAAATAAGAATGTTATTAATCAGCAGATAGAAATGCCTGTCTGAACTGTCAAGTTACCCTGCGTCTCAACTGCATCTCTGGAAGTCTTTCAGGTTAGTATTTATGAAGGAGGAAGAGTTAATTCCAATGTAGATAGAGCACTATAACATAAGGAAAGCACATTTTTGCTCAAATTATTTCTCAAAAACTTCTATCTGAAATGTACATAAAGCAATTCCTAAAGAATTACTGGATTTATTTTAATACATTTTTTAATACTTCAGAAAATGTTATTGTGTATGCTTTGTATTTGAAATAGATTTCTCATTTTTATTTATTAAACAGTGTGTATCCATCTTTTGACCTGTGCATTTGAGAAATTTCAGCAGTGACTACAGCCACTTCCCCACCGACGAAATGTGGCCTCCCTTTGTCTGTTCTATAAATACTTTCATGGCTTCTGCTCAAACGAACTTATGTCACTGGTGCCTCCTCAACAGGTGCTTACTTGTGCAACCAGATTGGCAACTGGGTCCCACCCATTCACAGAATAACCAAATGCAGACGACAATTCTACTCCTGCAGCTTCTTCTCTCGCACTTCCCGCCTGTGGAACTCACTCCCATATTCTTGCTTTCCTGATGGCTACAACCTCCAGGAATTTAAATGCAATGCCAATACTCATCTATTAACCACTTGACTCTACTTCTTTCCCCACCCCATATATCCTTTCCTTTCTCTCCACCTTTGCAACTGTCATCACACCTGTATTCCCATCCTTCTCTTGTTCCTTTCTAACTGGTTCATCTTCCTCTTCACTCTCTTCTAATTAACCTTTTACACTTATGTAGCCCCCTGCACATCAGTGGCATTACCACCTTGCTCAGGGTGATACGATTAAAAAAACAAAAAGAAAAAGAAAGCAAAGAAACTTTAATACTGGGCCACAAAGAATTTTACAGCAAGTAATATACTATATTTTTCATTATTCTTCTCTGATCAGTCAATTAAGTCCCATACCTGATACACGCATGGGTGATCATGTCTCAAAAGAGACATAACTGACTGGGCAGAAGATTATCTCGCAGTAGGTTGCCATTGCTTTCTGCAGTAGACTGGTTGCCGACCAAGGCTATAGAACCCAATCTGTCCTGTTATTTAACCCATAACTGGAAGGAATAGATTAATACTTTTCCAAAGGGTATTTGCACATTAGTGAATGCAATGAATTCAGCTGGAATTTGAACTCGGCTCCTCAATTTCTCATTCTGAGCCGATATCCATTGCACCAGAACGCACATCCTACTACCATACTACAAGCCTTGGGATTCCATTAGTGAAGATACCTTCAATCCTGTTGCTTAAAATAAAGTAACAGAGAACATGATACTATACTCATCATGATACTGGTTCCTGGCCAAATGATCTTTTATGTTGAGAAACAGGAGATACAGATGGAGCCCAAAACAGAAGAATAGTTAGGAGTAAAGGTATTTTTGTCAGTTTTCCTGAGCATCTGGTGTTGATAAGCTTTTGTAAGTAAGCAAGTTGGTATATTATTTTCCATTGATCATGTCGTCAAGATGGTCAATAAACACAATGCTTTTTGTGTCCCCCAAAACTGAAGCCATCACCTTCCCTGCAGATGAAACAACATTTACCCTCTTTGGAGGATGAGTGTTTCTATTGCAATGATATTTTTCTTTGTCTCAGGCTTAAGGGTTATAGACTCAACACTCATCTTTTTCAGCCTATCATCTCTTGGTCAGTCTATGGACCTTTTGACTCTTTGTTGTATCTTGGTCTGTCCATGGACCTTTTGATTCATTATTGTATCTTGGTCTGTCTATGCACATTTGAGCTCACATTTTCAGTCCATGAATCCTACTGTGAAACCATATTTCTGTTGTTTCAAGTCTCATCATCTGTGAGAAGATTGTCCAATATTCACTGCTATATAGGAAAACTGATATTATAATTCAGTACTCTTTTCTTTGTATCTAACAGAATTTTCCTGTTTTGTAATACTTAGCTTTTGAAAGGCAACTTTTACTAAGCCAATACACTTACAGATTACAATGTTACACTTTGTTGTCTTGCATGTGATAAAAATTTTCAATTTCTTCTGTACTTTGTGTTATTGGTACATATGCAATGAAGATGGACAAATTGAAATTTTCCTTTCAACATGAAATGATAAAATACCATTCTTCATGTTCTGGTCTAATATCAGTGCTATTTCTCTCTCCTTTTTTTCTCTGCCTGCATATTTAATCTTGTGGTGGTTCCTGATGAAATCTTCATTTTTTCCCCCACCCCATTTTCCATGTGTTAAAAATATTAACATTAACCTGCTTTATATTTTTATATGGCCATATTGATTTAGTGTGTGACATCCCATGTCCTGAGAATTACTTTTTGTTTGATGCAAACATTCACTGGATGAATAATAAAATCATCTAAACTATCGCCCGGTTCACACTCCACCCACGTCTATTGAACAGGTGTAGAGGCTCATCCCTTGTTCCCTGTTTAGGATGTGGTTTCCGGCTTTCTCTCCTCTAATCTTTTCACTCTTACGTAGCCCCTGGCATATCAGTGGCGTTACCGCCTTGCTAGAGGTGATATGATTAAAAAAAAAACAACAAATCTGTCAAAGATACAGCCCATTTTTTACATATTTAAGTTATAATATGAGAAAGATTATCTATGAGTATGAATGCATTATATTAAAAGTAAGCAGAGAAGCAATTTGCAATTTATTTAATCTGGCATGTCTAAAAGAAAATTTGCTGTCTAAATACACACATATATATATATATACTAGCAGTATAGCCTGACATTGCTGGGGTGTAATGAAAGCTTTAAATGGTCCTGGAGCTCAGACGCTTTGGATGTTGGCATGAAAGACTAAAAAGCAATAGTTGTTTCCAGTGAAAGTGAAACCTTAGACTGAAAGAAAAATGAATGGATGTAAGTCAAATTTTCAGTTCCTGATATCGATATCAAATAAGTTTTTTTCATTGTAAACTGAATTTTGAAGGCTAAATAAGTCCTCTGAGTAAATGGTATCATGACTGAGACTAAGAACTACAATTATACCTACTTAGAGCCAAACCCAAAGCAGAAACTAAAATAAAAGGGCTGAAAAAAATACAGACATACAGGCAGATAAACAGACACACACACAAACATCTTGCCTTTTTTATATATATATATATATATATATATTTATATTATCGATTTTCTGCACTATTGTAAGAACTGCAACCTTGAAACTTCTGAATATTGCTTCTTATGTCTTTGTCTATGAGTATATCAAATTTGATCAAAATCGGACCACTCTTTCTATAACCCGATTTTTTCGATTATCATTTTTCAATATTTATCGGAGGTACCTTGACACAAAATGCAGCTAAGAACACTTGCAGATGCTTATAGCACAACTGTGTAAATTTTCAAGAAAATTGGTTCAACCATTTTGGAATCTATAGGTAATGGACACACACACACACACACACAAACACAAACACAAAGTTCCATTTATAAATAAGTTTAGATATATATATATATATATATATATATGTATATATATATATATATATATATATATATATATATAATATAAACTTATGCAATTTAAAATGTTTTACTTCAAATGTTTCATTTATTATGATTCTCTTTTCAAGACTTCAGGTATTAATTCTTGTAGACTGTATCTTTGAAATTGTCTAGGAAATGGTAATAAAATCTATGAAGTAAAAATCTTTGACTGAAATTGAGTAGAATTCCCTCTGCGCTAAACTTTAGACACCAGAAGATGATACTTTATAGACAACTAAATGTTTATAGCAATAATAATTAATGTCAGAATTATACATTTAAATAAGCATACATACATAATTTTGCAGGTTTTTATATATATATATATATATATATATATATATATATATATATATAAGCATGTTTATAAATAATTCAGACAAATTGTCTCTATTTTTATTTTGATGCTCTCATAATCATGAATAAGTTTCTTGCTACAGTGTGTGAAAAATAGCAAGAAAGACACTATATACATTTTCATTTTTTTTATTTTTAGAGTCCCATGTACAAGTGCGTTGAATCCTGTCCAAGATCATCTTCAGGGTGCTGATTGTAAAGATGTAATAAATGTCATGACTGTTACAAAATGTAGTTTATGAAAATTTTTAAAGTTTAACCAATACGAGTTTGAAGCATATGCATAGGGACATGCAATACCAGTTTGAAAAGTTGTAGGGGAAATGATTCATTTCTTCATATCAATAAAAATTGTAATATACAAGTTTAAAACTATTGTTTTTCTTCAAAAATTGTAACTTAGCTATATCAAAAGCCTACTATTATAGGACTTTTAAAACGCTGTTACAATACTCATAATCAATTTTGTTTAGTGTCGGTTTTAATTTTTGATAAAAATGTCTTCAAGAATTTGAAGTTTTTGTTTATTATTTTCATTGTGGAGTACACATGCATTGTCATTTAATATTTTTGCTGAATTGTGAATATGGACAGGAATGCATAAATGAAGATAGGCTACTTAAATGATCACTCCAGACACTTTCACAATCACCATTAGACTCATCCAACTCTTTCTGTATCCTCTGCACTGTTCTTAGATTGACATCCAAACACTCTGAAATGTTCATAATGGAGTTTCCAGCATGAATGCCATGCAGTATACCATGCCGTTTCCAAATTACTGGCAAAGTGAATTTTGTCATAGTTCTCTTTTTCTCACAGATGGTGCCCAACAAATACTATATGTGCAGTTGACAAAAAGAACTTATATATGGGAAATTAAATATATAAAATGGCAACAATTTAACTGTTGTGCACAATATATAATATTTAAAATATCGTTTTTGCTATAGGGGAAAGTTAATCAGAACAATTAACTGGAAAGTATTCTTAAAAATATGAAAGGAAGCTATATTATGGCAATGAGAAAGTGACTGAAGCCAAAATGCCTTTTCTCTAACATAATTTCAAAGCTTGACCCACATAAGGCGAGTAGAGATGACAGAATATTATTGTTTTCTGAAATATGTCCCCTGAACTCTCCTCTCTCCTTTCCAAATTCTACAACTACTACCTCCCTGCTTCTTGCTTTTCTACCTGCTGAAAACCCTCCTCTGTGGTTCCTGTACTTAAGAACTCTTGAGAACCCACAGACCCCTCTAAGTTTTGCCCTATCAGCCTCCTACAAAGTTTGGCAAAGTGTTTGAGGCTATTATCAATGCTGAAGTGGTTCAACATCTCATAGCCCACAGCCTCTTCTCTGTCAAACAGTATGGCTTCCACTTTGCCAGGTCTATCACTGATATGCTAGCAACCAACTCAAAGTATATATACCAGGCTCTTAATAAGAATGGTGAAGCTCAAGCTGCTGCACTTAGATATCTCTGAGTTATTTGACAGAATCTGGCACACTGGCCTCAAGCTATAGGGTCATGGTATAACTGGGCACTTATTTAATCTAATCTATTTGTTCCTTTTAAATTGCACAATGAAGGTAGTATTGAACAGGCATGCTTCCAGATTCTATCATATGAATTTGACTCGTAAATTTTATTACTTCCAAAATGAAGCTGCTATCCTTTATCCACCATAGACAATCTCTACTACCCAGCCATCAGCATAGATCAGGCTAGTCTCTCTTAGAGCAATACGCTGCACCTCCTCGGCCTTACTCTCTCAGCCAACCTCAAGTGGAAAGACTATATTGAATCAATAACTAGATCTACTGCTAGTAAGGTCAGTTCACTGTCATGCCAAAAATTTTTCCTTACCTGAATTCATCTTGCTCCAATACAAATCTACCATCTACCCATACATTGAATACTACTGTCTCATCTGCTATTCATCTCAAGGTTCACGACAAAATCCAAAGGGGAATCTGCAATATAATTGATCCTGACCTGGTAGCTCAATTCTTTACTTTCTCACTGACAAGATGTGACTTCCCTCTGTTTTTTCTACAAATACTTTCATGGTTTCTGCTCTGAGGAGCTTAGCTCTTTGATGCCCCTTCTGCATGAATTCACTCAAGCTACTAGACTAGTAACTAAGTTCAACCCTTTTACAGTGAAACCAATCAAATGTAACCGCAACTCCTATTTTAGTAGCTTCTTTCCTCATACTTTCCGCCTGTGGAACTCACTTTCATATACTTGCTTCTCTGTTAGATAAATCTTTAAGAATTTATATGCAATGTCAATTGCTATCTCTTATTTCTTTAACTCATATCCTTTCCTTGACAACACTTCTATCTTATTCTTATCCCTTTGCCCTCTACTCTCATGCAGCTCTCTTCACACCATTGTCCCCATCCTTCTTTTAACCATTCTTTGACAGCTCCTGTGATATGTTCCTGTTTCTCTTCACTTTCCTTTTATGTAACACTCTGCACATTAGTGGCAGTACTGCTATAAAGGGGATACATGAACAGTGTATATTTTTAAACAGTGTATATCAACTGGCCTATACATATGCTAAACATTTATTATATTTATGGGGAAGGGGGTTCAGTATCAAAGATAAAGTAGATACAGTGTTGATTTCTATGTGCAAAGTCACTCTCTCATATATATATATATATATATATATATATATATATATGAGAGGGGGAATTTATAACATAAATATGTTATATTACTATAAAATAACTTTTGTTTCAACACTACTTGTGAATTATCAAGTATTGTGCTAATTTTAAGTTGGAGTTTTAAAAAGTTCAAAACTAGCTAAGCTCCCTCAATCAGAGAGACATTGTTACATAGTCTGTATTCACCATTCAAAATATAAGTAATTTCTAAGTTTAGGAGCATAAGAACCGACTCTAAAAACTATTCATTTGACCATTAATGTTAATATTTGATTAAAATAGCAATGAGTATTATTAATTGACTATTAGTTTCACTTTACAATTAAAAATTATTTTTTAAAAATTATAAAATAATGTTAGAGACTACAAATTTAAAATTGTAAGTTTCACAAGGTATTAATTATATTTAGATTATTGTAGAGTTATTCAAATATGGAAAAAAAAAAAAAAAAGAGATACACACTCACAAATATAGAGGTACCCACATATGGGCAGACAAGTATGTGCACACGTACATACGTACATTTACTAGTAAACAGATATACATACATATATATACACGCACACAATTTTAACTCTTTTATTTTTAGATTAAGTGCCAGTTAAAAAAATGGACCGCAAAAGATTAAACAAGTTCAAAACAGTCATATTCCAGTGCATAAACAAACAAATATGGTTAAATATATATGGGCATAAATTCTTCACATGCAAAAGACAATATGTATGTGATTTAAAAATCCACAAAGCATCATCATATGCAGAATAAAAGCACATATATAGATCTACTTACATTATATTAAATTAGATACCTAATAACTATATAACCTGACAGATTAGATGAAATACTTAGCAAACCAGACAATTCTGCCCACTTGGTAACTCTGACCACACTGTAGTTTCCGTCAACATTTCATTCTGCTCCCACCCAACCCAAGAAACCCAGACAAGTAGAATATCCTACTGCTACCAAAGAGCAGACTGGGATTCGTTCCGAGACTTCCTCTGTGACGTCCCTTGGAACAACGTTTTTAGTTTTCCCATCAAAGAATGTGCATCCGAGGTCTCCTCCTGGGTTAAGGCTGGCATCGATGCTTTCATCCCTGCCAGGAAATTTCAGCTTAAATCTCATTCGTCTCCATGGTTCTCGCCCACTTGCTCAGCTGCTATTGCCCACCGGAATCATTTCTTCCGACTCTATCGTAGCTACGCGTTGGACCAAAACAGACGCCTTTTCGCTTCAGCTCGTAATAAGTGTAAAAAGTTACTTAACGAAGCTAAGATGTTATTTGCTGCCAGAATGAAGCAACGCATGGCATCCTCTAAGTTCAGCACCAAGGACTACTGGCGATTCTGTAAAAGAGTACTTAACAAGAGCAAGTCCTCAATACCCCCACTAATAAACAAATTTGAGGTCCTCACCTCCCCAGCAGATAAGGCTGAATGCTTTGCCTGCAGATTCTCGAATAATTCGAGACTGGACTCGTCTGGAGTTTCTACACCCGACTTCCCACCTAGAACTGATGCTCAACTGAATGACATTCATATTACACCCTCGCTTGTCTCTAAGATAATCTCAAAACTTCACCCTCACAAAGTGAGCGGAGGGGATGGAATCCCAATCATAGTCTTAAAGAAATGTGCCCCCGAACTTTCCTCTGTACTTTCTAAGCTCTACAACTCCTGCCTAACTGCTTCCTGCTTTCCTGCCTGTTGGAAATCTTCCTCTGTAGTTCCTATATTTAAAAACACTGGAGAACCCTCGGACCCCACAAATTACCGACCTATCAGCCTTCTTCCGATCTTCAGCAAAGTGTTGGAAGCCATTATCAACACCGAGGTCGTTCAGCATCTCACGGCCCACGGGCTCCTCTCGGACAAACAGTATGGCTTCCACTTCACCAGGTCTACTGCTGATATGCTAACGACCATCTTCTTCTTTTTCTATGTGCCTTGTCCCTTCAGGACGTAGGCGATCATGGCCCTCCACGTATCCCTATCCCTTGTGGGCCCTCAGCATGTTTGTTCTCCAAACTCTCCTTCCTCATTGCGTGTCCCAGGAACTTCAGTTGTCTCTTCCTGATGCTCGGTACTAATTTATCAGGCACTCGATAGGAATGGTGAAGCCCGAACCGTTGCCTTGGATATCTCTAAAGCATTCAACAGAGTTTGGCCTGTTGGCCTTCTATGCAAACTGCGGAGCTATGGTATAGCTGGACAATTGTTTGAACTAATTCAGTCATTCCTATCTAACTGCACATTGAAAGTGGTATTAAACGGACATGCCTCTCAGAACTACCATACGAACGCGGGTGTCCCTCAAGGCTCTATCCTAGGTCCTACGCTCTTTTTGATCTACATTAATGATCTCCCTGATACCATAAGATCCCAAGTAGGTATGTACGCCAATGACACCACAGTTTATTCTCACCTCGACCAAAAATCTGGTGCGGGCGACAAAGCTAACCTTGCAGCCGAGCTTGGAAAGGACCTCCAATCTGTAGTGGACTGGGGTAAGAAATGGCTCGTAAATTTTAATGCTTCTAAAATGAAGCTACTATCAATTAATCATCATAGACAATCGCACCTACCTCCTATTAGCATGGACCAGGCTTGCCTTCCAGAGAGTAAAACACTACGCCTCCTTGGTCTCACACTCTCAGTGGACCTCAAGTGGAATGACTATATCGAATCCATTGCTAAATCCGCTGCTATGAAAGTCGGTTCTCTGTGCAGGGCCCGGAGGTTTTTTCCATCTGAATCTATCCTGCACATTTATAAATCTACCATCCACCCGTGCATTGAATGCTGTTGCCATATCTGGTCGGGTGCCCCTGCTATTCTCCTTGGGCTTCTAGACAAGGTACAGCGGAGGGTCTGTAATGTGATTGATACCGACTTAGCAGACCGCCTGCAGTCTCTCTCACCGGCGTGACGTGGCTTCCCTGTGACTCTTCTATAAATACTTTCACGGCTTCTGCTCCAATGAACTTAGATCACTGGTGCCCCCAAGGTTCGAATTTGCATGAGATACTAGATTAGCAACTAGATCCCACCCTTTTACAGTGAAACTGATAAAATGCAACCGCAACTTCTACACCAACAGTTTCTTTTCTCGCACTTCCCAACTGTGGAATTCTCTTCCATATGACTGCATCCCCGACGGCTACAATCTCCAGGAGTTTAAATGTAAGGTCAATAGACACCTCCTAACAAACTAACTTTCATTCTTTCAAACACTCTTCCCACCCACCCAACTATCACCCCCCTTCTGACATTTCCTATATCTAACCACTCTTCCTATTTACCTCCCCCTATGTAGCCTCAAGTGCAATAGTGGTAGTGGAATGCCTTGTATGGGATGAAATGATTAAAAAAAGAAAAAAAAGAAAAAAAAGCCAAATTAAATGCCTTTGAAACATTAATTTGGTGATCCATATCAGATGAAATACCCAATAAATAAGTATAAATAACTACTGACATCCATGAAAATAGTATATATATATATATATATATATATATATATATATATAAAATAAAAAGTGTGAGAAGCCGTGAACATTTTCTTTAAAATATATATTTATTGTTTTGGTATTCATACAAGTTATGGAGTATTAATTTGTCATGATTTGCGCTACACGTGTTTCGAGTCTAAAATTGACTCTCTTCAGGTGAACAAATTTGTTGTTTTATGTTTGGGTTTCTCTGAGTATCTGATCATATATATATATATATATATATATATATATATATATATTAAAAACAGAAATAGGTGTTGTTCCAATAAGAGAAATTGGTATAGAAAGTAAGTGCATGAATGTTTAAAGTGTAGATTTATTGTTGCTATTATTGTTAATATTACTTGCTTTTTAAGGAACTATGAAAAACACTACAAATAAGAGGATACTCAACTCCACTAAAAAACAAGGGTTTCTAACTGGCAGAAGAAATATCATTAGAATCTCTTTGAATCCAAAAAAAAACATTCTAGCATACGTTTCCACACACAACAAAAGTAACCTAAAATTATTTACAAAGATCAAAATAAAATTACTCAAAATTGTTAAAATAAAGGAAATGTTAAAACCAACAAAAATAATTAAAAGCAAACACCAACCCCAAAATTTAAAGAACATCCTAACCTCTTCAAAAATCAAGTAACACACAACACAGGATCAAAAAATACAACAAAAAAAGATGTGGTGTCTGCAAAAAAAATAATAAAAGGAAAACAAGTGTTTTCCTTCTATTATTTTTTTTGCATACATCATCATGGCAAGTAGGATTTGACTAATTTTTGAGCGTTTTTATTTTGTTGAAATTAGTTTTAAAAAAAGAAAGTGCACATACAGTAGATTACATTACTTTGAAGTGATTATGTTTGTCAATTTCATTCTTCAAACAATTTTCAAACTATTCAATGGTATTTTCAGGCATGAAACTGCCACTTCCAAGACAATATTTTTCAAAAGTTCTACAATAAAATTGTATTGAACACTTTCAATACAACTGTCATATTTAATTATGACCAGAAATTAACTTACATTAATGTTAAGACATTAATACTTACTGTTACTGATCCATTTTGGGAACGGTGGGCATTATTGAGTTTTAACCGAAAATCTCAATATTAATACCAGATTTATTTAAATCTATCTGCAATGATTAATGCCAGATTTATTTTAAATGTCTGTAATTAAATACCAGATGTTAGAAACCTATAATTAATAATGGATTTTTATCATTAATAATGAATTTTCATTTTTATCATTATTACTGTATTCTACAGTGGGCATTTATGAGTTAAAGTGAGATTCAAAAGATATTGTTTTTATTCTTACCTTAGAGAAGGAAAATCATTTCGTCCTTATTAATGAATCATTGCACTGGCTCTTAAATCTTTTGTCAGTGATGTCAGATACTTTCCTGTCTTTATTCATTCACTTAAACCTTTTGTTATGACAAATGTACGAAGATCACTTGCCCCAAAGTGTCTTGGAACTTTGCCAACTGATGTTTTTAACATGTTCACAAACATAAATATGATTTTTTTTTTTTTGCTTTTTTTCTCTTTGACATGTAGGCACATATAATATGTATATTAAACACAGTGAAAATTTTCTCGTTTTCTAGAGTATGATCCTATTTCAATATACATGCCATTCGGAAAGGTATGAATTTCCTAAACAAATGTAAGCAGAGCTGACCACTGTCCAGTCTGAGTGGCAGACCAAAGGCTGCTTTATTCTGAAAAGGCTAAAAACCAGACATTGCAAGTGTCCAGAGAATGTAATTCAAGAGAGGGTTGCCCTGAGGTCACTCTCTTTTGTACAGACTTTCAGACAAAGAAAGTTTCGTGTTCAGTTTTATTCTGTCATAAACATCTCATTCCTCTCTCTCTCTTTTCCTTCTCTCTCTTTGTCATGTCCTCTACTTCCGGCTTACAATTTTGCTTACAACGACCATATTCCTTAAGAATATATCTTTAAAAATATGTGAAAGTGTGCTGGAAAGTTTTCATCCCAACCAAGAAGGCATTACAAATGACTTTCAATATTTGAAAATTTGATCAAATTTTGGAAAGTACTTTGAAGCATGAACATTTCTGCACCCCACAAAAACCTTACATTGATTGTGATGTCCACAGATTATAATAAGAAAAATTAGCCATTATATTTTTACCAGAATAGAAATATTATTAAATGAAAAATCAGAAGTAATGTCCAGTTGTAAACACACCTATGAATACATCTTAGGATAATACAAACCTGGATGAAAGTGTTCAAGATTTTTTTTTTTGTGTGTGTGTGTGTGTGTGTATATATATATATATATACATAAGCAGCTCTTGCATGATGACAGATGTGCGTATGTATATATATATATATATATATATATATATATATATATATATGATTAGTTGTTAGGCATAATTTTTTTTTTTTTTAATCATATCACCTCAAGCAAGGCGGTAACGCCACTGATGAGCAGGGGGCTACGTAAGAGTGAAAAAATTGGAAAAGAGAAAGCCAGAAACCACATCCTAAACAGGAAACAAGGGATGAGCCTCTTCACCTGTTCAATAGACATGGGTGGAGTGTAAACTGGGCAATAATTTAGTTATTCTACTCCAATTGAAAAATTACTCTGGCTCGTCCGGGGTACGAACCCGGAACCTCTCGCAATTAATTAAATTAGACCAGTACCCAGTTGCATTAAAGTGCTCAATGCATTTATAGTGTAGAGCTTTTGAATATTTTTCATTTGGAATTTAGTTATTTTCAAAACCCAAGTTTAAACTTGTTAGTATTTTCAGGTGATTTATAATAACCGATTTTCTAACGTTTTTCAAACATACAACAACAGTTTTACAAACATGCAACTGAAATTTTTAGATAGCCAAACATTTTCTAAATTAGTGAGGAGTTACTTAAAAATCTTGAACACTTTCATCCAGGTTTGTATTATCCTAAGACATATTCATAGGTGTGTTTACAACTGGACATTACTTCTGATTTTTCATTTAATAATATTTCTATTCTGGTAAAAAAAATGGCTAATTTTTCTTATTATTATAATCTGTGGACATTACAACCAATGTAAGGTTTTTGTGATTAGTTTTTGGGTTTTTTTTTTTAAAGAACTTGTAAATCTTTACATGAGCTATGTTTTCTATATTTACAGGAAAAAATTCCAAAATCCCAAAACTAAACTTGCTCAATAAATGTAATGAAGTAACTTCCATTTGTCATCATTGTCTAAAATATACACTAAAGTATAGTTATTGTTTCATAATATAACTAGACATCTATAATCTATCCTCTAGCATATATTGAGTGATTCTCCCATCTTCTGATAATTAATTTGTAATTTAGATGATCCACTAAGTCAACTACATATGTTTGACTTGCAGTGTATTTTAAAAAAACAAACTTTATTGTCTTTGTCTCTTGTTCACTACTTTAAGTCAAAAAATAACTTAAAGAAAACCTGTGACCGTTTCATGATGACATGCAAGAACATTTCAGACTCGCTAAATGCTGCATTTGTATCATTCAATTTATTTCATCACTAGCATAGAAAATGTCCAGGTCTCAAGTCATTTTAAGTCTCTATTCACCTTTACCCTTATAATCAAATTTCTTTTATCCATCATGACCTGACTTTCTATTGGTTCACTGAGACAAACCCTCTGAAAATCCTCCCACCTTAATTGTCTGAATTTAGTAAAATTTGTGTTGTTTTAAGCTTCCATACATAATGATTCCTAACAGAAAAAAATATTTCACTGCCTGATGAGGTACTAATAAAATAGTACTGAAACACAAGAGCTTTTGTAGTGCAGTACATTTTTTACTATAAACTTATAATATGAAAAAAATGTACGTATGTATTCAAACAAGTTTAAATAAAAAGAATTAACAAGGCTTAATGTTTGGTTGTATTTTTCAATTTTCAGATAAGGTGTTAAATATTGTCCTCAAAGCTGTGAATAAACTGTCCGAAGTTGATATTTTGCTATTTCTGTTCAATTAAAAAAAAACAGAAAAATGAAAAATTTAAAATTCTTTTTGTGCATCCTGGTTCTCAAGAGCCATTACAATTGATGTCATGTTAAACAATTACAATTTCAAATGTCTAGCTTCCCAAAGAATACCAGGATGCAGACAAAGGAAGTCTAACTATAACACAGACGCCATATCAGTTCTTGATAACAACTGCAATAATTGAAAGTACTTGAACAAAACTATCACAAATTAATCAACTTTGAATGGTTAATAACAAATTCAAGCACAATATTCAAAACTTTATCCAAAGTTGGAAAAATATTAAAAAAAATTAAGCAGAGACCTTGTCAGTTGTTTGAGTGTATACTTGCTGCCTAAATATACCTTCTCTCTCTCTCATATATATATATATATATATATATAATCTTTACAAATATTTCAATAGGTAAAAAAAATTTTTTTCAGATATTCCAAGAAATTTTTATCTAAAACAAACAGACTTTCTCTACGGACGTGCTGCATGTTGTGAACAAACACACCACGTGATGTAAACACAAAAAATATTCGGACGCTATCGTGAAATACGTTTCTAATTCAAATTTAAAAATCACTTGTTTCTGATGAAGGACCGAGGACGGTCTGAAATATAAAATATAATAAAAATAAACAAATACTGTTCAAAAAAGTACATTTTTTAAATTCAAAACTTTTTATTAATATTCTTTCCTATATATATATATATATATATATATATATGAGAGAGAAGGTATATACAGTGAAACAGATCTGTCTGTGGATGACTATAGTATTTATGCTCTCACACCCTGATTGAGCACTCTGGAAGAATGGGAGACTATGAAAACAGTAGTTACTCTGGCATATACGTATCGTTTGTTCAATAATGAATTAGAGCACTATGGCTATTGGGCATGTATAATGATATATGCGCTAAAAAGTTTGCCTTCTTCTACCGAACACTTGTGGCCCAGAGGTAGAATCACCGACTGACGCAAATTCGGTCGGGTTTCAATCCTGGGTTAAAAGGTAATCGGAGTCTAACCATACTGATGAGCTGTGATACAGTGAAACAGATCTGTCTGCGGATGACTATAGTATATATATATATGAGAAATAGAGAATAGTATAGTCATCATGAAAAGAGATAGCAAAAGGCTTATGTCTTGAAGTTTATTTTGTAGGGGCCTCCGTGATACTTAGTAAATTAGCCTTGTGCCAAACACACCCGAAATCCTCACAATTTAAATATTAGAAGATTGAAGGTTGGATCTTGAAATGAGAAAAGATAAAATATTTTGTTTGTACATTAAAGTAAATTATTAACCGAATGACAAAACTGTAAGAAGAAAAATATAAGTGAAATTTCGTTAACTGAACACGATAACAGAGTTCTTCAGAGCAGTAGCTCTTGAGAAGACCGTGTTCTTCAGAGCAGTAACTCTTGAGAAGACCGTCCTGGGTATGGCGGTAAGCTGTATTCAGCAGTAAGGCCTTTGATTAGGTGGTTGTGAGTAGCATAGAACTTCTTAATTGCTGTTGTTCCCAGGTCCACCCTGACCCGGAGTGGTAGCACCAGTTAGGGTCCCAGCTATGGGCAAATAGTTAACCCCCAAACTGGGTCAAAACACTATGAAAGTATAATAATAGACTTTTATAGAAATATATACATTTTTGAAGGAAAAATAATACCAACAATACATTTTTGAAAGAAAAAAATTATTACCATCACACATTTTTGAAGGAAAAAAAAATTGCCATAAAACATTTTTGAAAGAAAAAATTACCAGCAATACATTTTTAAATACAAAGCTAGAAGACATCTTCAGTTTTCTAAAATAAAATAAAATAATGCTTTTCATCAAAATCTGACTAAATCAACCTTCTCACTATAACCGAACATTAAAAAAAATTATTTTAACTCTACCTTTTTAGCATTAAATAACCCACAGAGGTTGATATGCCGTTAAACAAAACTCTTGAGAATACACTATCCAAATGGTACATTTTACAAATAAAATATGAAGAGAATGAAGATAACTATACCCTGTGTACATGCCGTGGTAGGTTTTAGCAGTAAAGGTCTGAACTGGTGCAGCTAGAAAATGTAGTACAACAGAACATTCACCATGGAAATAGTGATAGGTCTTGTGATGTTTCATCTGTGAGAAAGAAGTTGTAAAGAGATAAATACCTTTGTTGTATTGGTTGGTTCCACAACAAATGATCAGTAGTCAACTTCCTGCTTGTCTCTTAGTTTACTATACACTATGTCATGGTGGCGTCACCCATTCAACGGATTGAACTCTTCTATCTACTACATATATTTCCTCTCACAAGAGAAGAGCAGAGAGAGAGAGAGATAGGCAGAGATAAGGATAGACAGAGTGAGATAGTCAGCACTGCTATTATACGATCATTGCGAGTTCCAGTTCGAGGAAGGAATTACTGTATTGCTATCTAACCCGTATCATTGTTAAACTAACAGAGTTCCGAGTATTTGTTTTTGCTGTGTTTAATATATATATATATATATATATATATATATATATATCATTTGCTGCTGGACTCTTAACTGGGTCCACAACACACTTAAAAGCACTTCTATTTAACATATGCAAATAGGTACAATCTTATTTCCAGTACATTACACCTCCCTGAACCCAAGAGGTATAATACCTTTGGTTTTCCTCAAACTACTACAATCCTTTTTAAATTTAATTATCTGATTTTTTGGCTGCCATATCTCATCCGGTGGTTTGGCTATATATCAAGAGTTTCTTGATAAAATCTAAAGAAACATCTGTACTGTTATCACTTCTCACCTAGCATTTTCACTTCATTCACTTTCCCACGACTGTAATGTGGCTTTCTGCCTTTCCTATAAATATTTTCATGGCAGTTGGTCTAATAAGCTCTTTGTTTTTTTTAGTGCTTGACAAGAATTCCAAGGTACTGCTTGATTGACTAATAGAACTCATTATTTTACTGTTGAAGTAGACTCAACCATAAGTTCTATTCTAATAATTTTTTTACTCCACTTCTCATCTGTGAAACTCTCTTTCAATTTCTTGCTTCCTTGTCAGTGACAATCCCCGAAAATTTAAATGCGATCTTAATCGCTGTCTTCTATTTTCCTGGCCCTGTTCGTATTGTCATTTCTCCTCATTCATCATCATCATCATCATTTATCCATCACACCCAATGGTGCATAAGGCAGCAGCTTTTTGTTGCTGTTTCTATAACAAACTGTTTTTACAGGGCAGAGTTGTTAGCCTTGTACCCAACCCCCAAACCTAGTAAACCAGTCTTGGTCCTTACTTTTACAGCATCTGGTATTCCCAAATGGCCACCCATTAAGTACTGACCAGGCTCAATGTTGTTTAACATCGGTGATCGGATGGAAACCGGTGTATTCAACACGATATAGCCGTAAAGGTATTATTTCTCCTCATGAAAGCTTGTTAATTGACTTTCACTGTTAGTAACTCTTTTACATTTTAGTGGCATTATTGCCTTGCTTGGTGTGAAATGATTACAAAAGAAAAAAAATGAAGTCTCAAGTTAAAAATGCTGTAAAATATTTCTTCCATTTGTCTGAATATCATTTCAAAAATATTTCCTTTTAGGATTTCTTTGCCAATTTACTTTAGGAAGGTTGAACACCTGCCAACTATTAACATATTTCCCACCATATAACATGAACCAATGATTGAGTAATAAATATCTATGAAAAAAATGAAACTGTATGAAAGTGATTGTTGTTTTGTTTTTTTTAAATTTTTGACATAACACAGTCTCATTCTTAATATGCCACTAGGACCTGGGTATGATGGTAAACTGCATCTGGCAGCAAGGCCTCTGATTGGGAGGTTGTGAGGAGCATGGAACCACTTCTTAATTGCTGTTAATCCCAGATCCTACCCTGACCCGGAATAGTAGCACCTGTTAGGGTCCCAGCTATGGGCAAATAGTTAATCCCTAAACTGGGTCAAAACACTATGAAAGTATAATAATAGACTTTTATAGAAATATACACATAAAAATATACTTTTATAGAAAAATATACATTTTTGAAGGAAAAAATTATTACCATAACACATTTTTGAAGGAAAGAAAACTATTGCCATAATTCATTTTTGAAGGAAAAATGAGAAGACATCTACAGTTTTCTAAAATTAAAAACAATTTTATCATCAAAATCTGACTAAATCAACCTTTTTACTATAATCAAACATTAAAAAAATACCTTAAAACCCCACCTTTTTGGCATTAAATAACCCACAGAAGCTGATATGCCGTTAAACAAAATTCAAACTTAATATGACACTAGATTTTTTATTCTTAACTAGTTATCTTCCAGTTCTGTTCTATTTTCTCACTCTTATTCTCTACCGTCATATTTCACTCTATTTTAATTTTCCCCTCTCTCACTCTCTCTTTATCTACTGATCTCATTGTTTTAATTTTCTATATCTTACTATCTCCCTTTTCTATTTTCTCTCTTGCTCTCATACTTAATCTTTCTATCTTTCTCTTCTATTTTCTCTCTTGCTCTCATACTTAATCTTTCTATCTTTCTCTTCTATTTTCTCTCTTGCTCTCATAGTTAATCTTTCTATCTTTCTCTTCTATTTTCACTCTTGCTCTCATACTTAATCTTTCTATCTTTCTCTTCTATTTTCTCTCTTGCTCTCATACTTAATCTTTCTATCTTTCTCTTCTATTTTCTCTCTTGCTCTCATAGTTAATCTTTCTATCTTTCTCTTCTATTTTCACTCTTGCTCTCATACTTAATCTTTCTATCTTTCTCTTCTATTTTCTCTCTTGCTCTCATACTTAATCTTTCTATCTTTCTCTTCTATTTTCTCTCTTGCTCTCATACTTAATCTTTCTATCTTTCTCTTCTATTTTCTCTCTTGCTCTCATACTTAATCTTTCTATCTTTCCCTTCTATTTTCTCTCTTGCTCTCATACTTAATCTTTCTATCTTTCTCTTCTATTTTCTCTCTTGCTCTCATACTTAATCTTTCTATCTTTCTCTTCTATTTTCTCTCTTGCTCTCATACTTAATCTTTCTATCTTTCTCTTCTATTTTCTCTCTTGCTCTCATACTTAATCTTTCTATCTTTCTCTTCTATTTTCTCTCTCTTATTCTCTACCTTCATATCTCACTCTATTTTAATTTTAATCTATTTTATTTTATTTTTATTTTAATCTATTTTTATTTATTTTTTTTATTATTATTTTTTATATTTTTATTTTTATTTTAATCTATTTTAATTTTCCCCTCTCTCACTCTCTCATTATCTTCTGATCTCATTGTTTTAATTTTCTATATCTTTCTATCTTTCTCTTCTATTTTCTCTCTTTCTCTCATACTTAATCTTTCTCTCTTTCTCTCATACTTAATCTTTCTCTCTTTCTCTCATACTTAATCTTTCTCTCTTGCTCTCATACTTAATCTTTCTATCTTTCTCTTCTATTTTCTCTCTTGCTCTCATACTTAATCTTTCTATCTTTCTCTCATACTTAATCTTTCTATCTTTCTCTCATACTTAATCTTTCTCTCTTTCTCTCATACTTAATCTTTCTCTCTTGCTCTCATACTTAATCTTTCTCTCTTGCTCTCATACTTAATCTTTCTCTCTTGCTCTCATACTTAATCTTTCTCTCTTGCTCTCATACTTAATCTTTCTCTCTTGCTCTCATACTTAATCTTTCTCTCTTGCTCTCATACTTAATCTTTCTCTCTTTCTCTTCTATTTCCTCTCTCTCCATATCTCCTTCTTACTCTTCCTATCTCACCTTGTTCTCTTTTTCTCTGTCTCTATCACTGCTGGTCTTCCTGACTCAGCCAGCTTTATTTTTCTTTCTCTCTCTCCTATTCTCAGTGTTTTTACCTCTTTATTCTAATTTTCTTTCTCCCACATTCTCTTATACTATCTGAATCTTTCGTAAACATTTTTCTATGTTTCTTCTATGGATGTGCGTTGTGGTGCACTGGATATCAACTCAAAATGACAAATCATGGAGCCGAGTTTGAATTCCAGTTGAATTCCTTACATTCACTTACACCCAAATACCTTTGGGAAAGGTATTAATCCATCTCTTCCTCCAGTTATGGATTAAATAATACGAGAGATTGGGTTCTATAGACTTGGCTGGCATCCAGTCTACCACAGAAGGCAATGGCAACCTACTGCGTGATAATCTTCTGCCCAGTCAGTCATGTCTTGAAAGAGACATGGTCACCCAAAGTGTGTATCACATATGGCACTTAACTGACTGATCTATCATTTATCTATCTACCTCTTTTTTCTACTTTCTTTCCAGTTTTTATGAAAAAATTTTCTTTTACATGTGTTCCCATCAATATATTTCAGCAGATATATTCTTTTCTTACAATATTTAAACTTAATCATTGACTTTATTTCTTTTCATCACAGTTTATGAAATTAAATATAGAAAAGGATGTTGTAGGATAGTTTCACAGATCACTGAAAATTGCTATAAACTTAAAAACTGTGCATACTATTCTTTATAGTATCAAGATCAAGACTTTCATGTGGATGTCAGACATTGCACCAAGCCTGTTCAGAAATACCTAAACTATCAGCTGCATACAATGGCTTTCTCAGATCAATGATGAAAAATGGCTTTGAATGAACAATGCCTGTAGGTCTTAGAGAGGACCATGTTTGTCCAATTTTTGTGGATTGGTGCTTCAAATTCATAAAAAAAAACGGTACAAAATAAGTCTTAATTGCATGATGATCATCATTATCAGTGACAAACAAAACGAATATCATGATATAATTTAAACATAAGAAAATTACATAATCAAGAACTTGACAATCCATGCTACTTCAAACAAAAGGTTTTTTTTGGGTTTTTTTTTTTAATCATGTCACCCCAAGCAAGGCATTCCACTGCCACTATAGTGCAGGGGGTTACATAGAGGGATTGGGTATAGGAAATGTCAGAAGGAGGGTGATAGACGACTTAGGGTGTACATAGGGAGAGAGAGAGAGTGGGTGTGAGTTAGTGTGTTAGGAGGTGTCTATTGACCTTACATTTAAACTCCTGGAGGTTGTAGCCGTCGGAGAAGCAAGCATGCGGTAGGGAATTCCACAGGCAGGAAGTGCGAGAAAAGAAGCTGTTAGAGTAGAAATTGCGGTTACCTTTCATCGGTTTCACTGTAAAAGGGTGGGACCTAGTTGCTAATCTAGTATCTCGTGCAAATTCACATCTAGGGGGTACCAGTGATTTAAGTTTGTCAGAGCAGAAGCCATGAAAGTATTTATAGAAGAGGCACAGGGAAGCCACGTTATGCTGGTGAGAGAGATACTGCAGGCAGTCAGCCAAGTCGATATCAACTACATTACAGATTCTTCGCTGTATTTTGTCAAGAACTCCCAGGAGAATAGAAGAGGCACCCAACCAGATGTGGCAGCAGTACTCAATACACGGGCAGATGGTAGATTTATATAATTGCAGGATAGATTCAGGCGGAAAGAATTTCCGGGCCCTGCACAGAGAGCCGACTTTCATAGCTGCAGATTTAGCAATGGATTCGACGTAGTCATTCCACTTGAGGTCTGCTGAGAGTGTCAGGCCAAGCAGGTGTAGTGTTTTACTCTCTGGGAGGCAAGCCTGTTCCATGCTAATGGGAGGGAGGTGCAGTTGTCTGTGGTTGTTAATTGACAGCAGCTTCGTTAAACTCTCTTCGATGATAAAAAGAGTAATAAGAGTGAGCTTGAGAAACCTATTTTCCTGAAAAATTATTTTAAGAGAACGATTTTATAAATTTTATTGGAAAGTAGTAGTGGCTACTCGATCAATGAATGCCAAATATTTCCTAATGAAAAACTGACTAATATTACAATTACTATAGATGCTGAAATTCCTCACGACTTCGAACAAAACCTTAGGAAAGAAACTCCCTATCAATACTGGAAAGTGTAATAACAGTAGACTTGTAGGGGCCCCAGCAATGCTTGTCAAATTGGCCTTGTGCCAAACACAATTTTAAAATATCAGAAGGTCGGATGTTGAAATGTGGAAGGATAAATAATTTCATTTGTGCATTAAAGTAAACTTTTTATTAACAGAGTAACAAAATTGTAAGAAGAAAAATAAAATGTTCATAGAGAAAGTGCATGTAGTTAATTGTTCAAAGAGAACTGTAAGTATTTAAAATTTTCTACAGAAATTAAGAGTCCATGGTTGATAGTAGTAAGTGGCTAAGTGTCTCTGGCTGTATAGTATATTTTCCTCCCCCCCCTTTTTTTGGTAGGTTGGCAACAGGGTGAGAAAGAAGGTGAAACAAATAAAGGCATTGTACTTATCGCAGACAGTTGAAGTGTCCTGTTGCTGTAGTTGTTGTTGTATTCTTTGGTGGTGTGGAGTGAAAATGAAAAAAGAAAAATTGGAAGAAGAGTTAGAATGAATGTATGTTGGCAAGATGTGATCGAGTCAGCTTGAAGTTTCTTCCTTATATCGTGACGAGATGCGATCAGATATTGCTCACATTCTGACTCACTTTGACTGGTAATGGAATGTGATTAAATAGTGTATTATTGCCACGTGACTGGCTCCTTTTCATTTTAGGTGTGAAAAAAGATTGACTGGTGTCATAAATCAATTTTCTATTTCCTATCCAATCAGGATCCAGAATTTTACTTTTCACACTGACTTGTGAAATTTGCCTTGGTCTAGGTTTTTTAAAAATGCTTTTAGTCATTTGGATCCAATTTTGCAGATGTGCAATTTTACTTTGTGTTTTAGTTAACTGTTAGATAATATAGGATTTGTATCCTATTGACTTGAGAAACCTATTTCCTGAAGAATTGTTTTAATTGAAATATTTTATAAGTTTCAGCCAAAGTTGCTGCTATTATCACTATTACCATTTTGTTATAGATTGTTCTAGATCTGGTGGTCAGATCTCTGATAATGAACTAGAATAACAAGTGACTCATTACATTAATTTTTTCTCTCTCACATTTAATCTCTTTTTTCCTCATTGTTTCCTACCCAATGAAATTCTGGGACACATGCCAACAACAAAGAGACTCTGCAGTCAACAAGGGACAAAGCAATTTCTTCAACATACTTATTATTTTGTACATAAGACAGTAAGCTAATTTATATTGGTACATGTTTTGAAATATTATAGTTCGAAAATTTGAGGGATCAGTTTTTATTATTATTAAATAAACAGCCACTTTGTGACTTGAAAGATGATTATATTTTTTTTTTGGTTTGCAACCAAACCTTTGTCAGGGTTGTCAATGAGAGTAACAGCCTTTTATTCTTGCTACTGCCTAGCTGAGTAAGGTAGTTAACAGAGAATGAGATTCAGTAATGTACACTGTCCTCATTTTTTTGTTACAGTGTAACCCTGATATAAGAGAGTTGTCGGGACTGGATAAATTTCTCTTATACCCGGGTTTGATATATTTTATATACATTACCACAGGCTCAAATCTGGGACCAGAGAAAATCTCTCTTATATCCGAGTCTCTTATATCTGGCTTATACTGTACTATGCTCTTGAAAAGTCTTCGAAATAACTGACACTGGGTCTAAGTGCATTGAGATGGAGATGAATTCTTGCCTCAACGTAAAATCATAGGACAAGATACAATTATGTATCCAAGAAAAGTGCAGAGAGAAATCTATTTTGTAATTCTGTTTTGCCTCAGCCTTCATCATCAGGGCAGGCCAATTCCATGGATTCTCACAAATCTTTCTCTCCAGGTTTCACCATTCTCCATCACCTCTTGGAGGTCTTTTGATTGACATTTTGTTTTTACGAGCAGACCTGTCAATTTAAGTTAGGCTCAGAAAATAAGCTATCTTGCTAGTTTAGTAACAGATGAGTCATTGGACGAAACATGTCACATGAAATCTTCTTCCACTGGTTATATTTTTTCCCCTTATATATATATATATATATATATATATATATAAGTAATGGTTACTAATTAAATTACATTTCACAGTTATTTACTTTTAAAAAGTGTTCAGTACAAAAGTAGAGCATAAATATATGGTAATTATTTTATTATAATCATAGTACACTGCAACTCAATAGCTATAAAGTTTCAGTATGCAATTATTATAACAATAATAATTACTATATACATATATATATATATATATATATATATTGTTTATTACTTAGTTTTTGGTCATAATAAAATTAGACCAGGACACATTTGTATTAAAGTGTTCAATACAATTATATTGTAGAACTTTTGCATATTCTTCATTACGCATCATAACTCTTTTACAAATGAAAAATATACAATAATAATATATAGATTGATGGATTGATGAATGTGCATTGTGGTGCAGTGGATGTTGGCTCGGAGGGGGAAATCCAATTCCAGTCGAACACTTTGCATTCACTTAGGCACTGGTACCCTTGGGAAAAGTATTAATCCGTCCCTTCCCTCCAGTTATGGGTTAAATAACTGAGGTCTGCTGTTCATGTGATCTGTGGCAGACTTCTGCACCGATTGTTTGTTATCAGCAGTTCCAAAAAGTGTGGATGGTGCTACACAAGCCTTCACCACATTAAACAATTCTTTGTGTAGCAGTCTAACTTAGACACTCATACGTTGAAATCGATGAGAGAGTCCATAATAATAATAATAATAATAATAATAATAATATATATAGGTTAACAGATGATAATATGTACAAGTACTATCAAACTATTCAAAAGTATTGAAAGTCCAGCATAATATTACCCTCACTTTTTTTGCATGTCACTATTCTTATTTATGTCATCATAAAAAAAAATATCCCTGTATCTAAAATTATTCAACTATATATATTTTTTTCTCTGTTTAATAGCCTCTTATCTTCTTTTTCTATGTGCCCTGTCCTTTCAGGACATAAGAGATCATGGCTTTCCACGTCTCCCTATCTCTGGTGGCTCTTAGTACGCTTTCTCCTGTTACACCACGCAACCCTTGTTCCTTCATCCACCTGATTAGGTCCTTCAAATATGTTATCCACTGCTTTCCCCTATCACTTTTCCCCTCTCTCTGGCCTGTTAGTATCAGGTTCTCCAAACCCGCTTTCCTCATTGCATGTCCCGGGAGCTTCAGCTGTCTCTTCCTGATGCTCAGTATTAATTTCCTTTACGTTTCTATCATTTCCAAAACCTCATCATTGCTCACATGCTCGATCCATGATATCCGCAGCATCCCTCTGTAGAATCACATTTCAGTTGCTTCAAGTTTTTTCTTCATCTTTGATAATATTGTCCAATATTCACTGCCATAATTCCTCTTCTCTCTCTCTTCCCACCCCCTGTCCCACATGCTATTCAAATTTATATGTGACTTCATATTGGCAAAACATGCATTAACCGAAATTATCTATTCATGTAATAGAAAAAACATAACTTGGTAAATAAATAGAAACTAAATTTATGAAGACTTTAAGAACTTATTTTTTAAATTGTTTCACCCCAAGTAAATCAATCATGCCGCTAGAATGCAGGGGATTACATGGAGTGAAAGAGAACAAGAAGTATTTAGTAAAGAGGATTGTAGGGGTCAAGAAAGAAAAGCGCAATTGACATTGCACTTAAATTTTTTAAGATTGTCATCATCATTGAAGTAAGAGATTGAAAGCAACTTCTACAAATGAGAAGTGTGAGAAAAGTAACTTTTGAAGTATAATCTAGTAGAACACTTAAATTCCTGCAGTTGAGGCACTAAGCATAAGACAGAGATACCTAGAGAGTATTGATTAAAGATCCTTCTTTGAATTCTGTCAAGAATCTCAAAATATACAGTAGGAACACCAGAACAGCTATGGCAATGGTACTCAATGCGCAAATGAATGATAGATTTATAAATGTACAAGATAGATTCTGACAAGAAAAAAATGTTCTTGAACAACATTGCTAACCAACTAAACAAAGCAACTGATTCAATATAGTTTCTCTACTTCATGTCAGTGGGTAGACATGAGGCCAAGAAGGTGTAAAGTGTTACTCTCCTACAGTTTAGCATTTGCCATTCTGATGGCAGGCAGTAAAGGTACTCTGTGATTTTTTTATATTAAAGAACTTTTGTTTTGAAGGTATTCAAATTTACAAGCCATTTCTTGTCCCACTTAAAAACTGATTAGAGATCCTCTTTCAAGAGCAGTTGCCAGGTTTACCTTGCCAGATCTTAAAGATTTGCATCGAAGACAAATGGTTGTTTCATCTATGTAAGCATCCGGCAGCAAGGCTTCTAATTGGGAGGTTGTGAGGAGCATAGAACAACCTCTTAACTGCTGTTGTTCCCATGTCCACACTGACCTGGAGTGGTAGCAACTGTTAGGGTGTCAACTATGCGAAAATAGTTAACCCCCAAACTGGGGTCAAAACACTATGAAAGTGTATAAATAGACTTTAATAGAAATATATACATAAAAATAAACTTTATAGGAAAATATACATTTTTGAAGAAAAAATATTACCAACAATACATTTTTGAAGGAAAAAAAAATTATTACCAGCAATATATTTTTAAATACAAAACATCTGAAGACATTTTCAGTTTTCTAAAATAAAAAAAAATTTCATCAAAATCTGACTAAATCAATCTTCTCACTATAACCAAAGATTAAAAAAATATCTTAAAACCCTAACTTTTTGGCATTAAATAATCAACACTGGTTGATATGCCATTAAACAAAACTCAAACTCATCTATATAAATACCAAGTTGGGAACTGATGACATCAGAAACAGTGTAGGTCCAAGGTTAGCACCCTGGTGGATCCCTACATTACTATGAAATGATCTGGAAACATGCATGTTCTTCCTTACACAATTTGTTAGGAATGATTGCATTAAACCAAATATTCATGCTTTTGAGCATGTCAAACCCTGTTGAATACTTTCAATATATCTAGAGTCTCCAATCCGAGATTCACCATTCTTATAGAAGGCTAGATATACAAATTCAGTGATGGCTATTAACACATCAACAGTACACCGGGTGAAACAGAAGCCATATTGTTTGTCCAAAAGAAAGATGTGTGAAGAAAGATGATTAACCAATTTAACAGAAAAGCAGAAAATAGCAAGGCATTTGTTGCAAAGTTTTCAGAGGAGTACATTTCTTAAGGATAACAGCAGGGATCCTGTTACCTCTGGCCTTGTGGGATCTCATCTCCTCTATTATAATAAAGACTGTTGTGTATTTATACATATATATATATGTGTGTGTGTGTGTGTGTGTGTGTGTGTGTATATATATATGTATATACTGTCACTCTCATGGAGAAAGACAGACTATAAGAAAGCAGCGTCAGCTCAGTTCATTCTCTTTACTACCAATTATTAAAGCTCTTGTCACATGTTTGCTCTTTAACAATGCCGTATTTTATTTTTTGCAATAATTATGTCATCAAGTAGTGAAGAATATATATCCTATCTATTTTACTTAAGACAGTTGTCTGTATATATATATATATATATATATATATATATAACAAAGATTAACAAAACTGGTTATAAACATCAACAATTTGAAATGATTTGTTTGAACATTATTTTTGATTGATACTCGTATTTAAGTAGATATTCTGTTAATAATCAAACAGTACTATATATTTATTTCTACCGGCCTGATTATTTACGATAAATTTATCTTACAAAAAATGTATGTCATTCAGCAGGATTTGAACCTGCAACCCCTATCCATACAGGGGAAGCCACAATGTGATCTGGCCCGTCTTTGACTTCTCTACCACGAATGACAATCAGTCGAAACGAAGTCAAATTAAGCCTATAACAGAATAACTAAGATATGCCAGATCACATGTGAGTATTGATAAAAAATAGTGTTCAAACAAATCATTTCAAATTGTTGGTTGCTTATAACCAGTTTTGGTAATCTTCGTTAATTTCCGTAACATGTTTACATTTGTTGACATTACGATATATTTCAGAGCAGTGATGATTATTACGATGAATTCAAAAATTGTGTTATAGGCTTACTTTGACTTTGTTTAGACTGATCACCATTTGTGGCCGAGAGCTCTAAGACGCACCAGATCACATAGTGGCTTCCCCTTTGTGAATAGGGGTTGCAGGTTCAAATCCTGCCAAATGGCACACATTTTTGTAACAAAAATTTATCGTAAATAACCAGGCTGGTAGAAATAAATATATAATACTCTTTGATTATGAACAGAATATCTACTTAAATACGAGTATCAATCAAAAATAATGTTCAAACAAATCATTTCATATATATAATCTCCTTTCTCTCATGTTTAGGGGTTTCAATAATTTTTTTTTTTAATGTCTTAGTGTAAAATACTCAATAGTAGGTACATCAACATATATGTTGCCATCATTTTAGATGTCATATTGATGTAAATATATATCAATGTATATAATAAATTTACTATTTGAGTGAGAGATTCAGTAACAAAATAAAAGATAGGATGCAAGTGAGTTGTATTAGAAGTGATATTGAAAGTGAAGTTGCCAAAATCAAAAATATTTGCAGATGGGTGTAGAGAGTGGGCCTTTATTCATACTATCAGAACTAGAAATATTTACAAATGTATGCAAATTTGTACATTGTCTTCAATTGATCTTGTTCATGCTGATGAGTCGTAGTCTCCAACTTATAGTTAGTTCTGACAATGTATTCAGCATCACACTGAATGGTGCAGTGAATATCGGTTCAGAAAGAGAAATTGGTGAGCCAAGTTTGAATTCCAGTTGAATACCCTGCATTCACTTAAGCACTGGTACCTTTGGGAAAGATATTAATCCATCTCTTCCCTCCAGTTATGGGTTAAATAACAAGGGTAGGACTTAAAAACAAATCCCAATGAATCTTGATAAACAAACAAAAACAATAAAACAAATCAAAAATGATTCTCAGCATTAAATGACCTAATGAAGGTTGATATGCTGGTTAAATGAACCAACCAACCAACCAACCAAAAAGCAACAGAAAAGTTCTAGAGAAGAATGCTAAGGGTATTGTAGACCAAACATTTGACCAGCAGTGACGTTTTGGAGAGAATAGAAACAAACAAAAAAAAACTTATGGGAAGCAGGAAGAGACAGCTGAAGTTTCTGGGACATGTAATGAGGAAGGAGAGCTTAGAGAATCTGATACTAGCAGGGCGGATAGACAAATTGATGAGCTTAAATAAATTGCAGAGCAGTATTTGGGTGAAATAAAACAAAATGTATTGATAGCCATAAGGAACAGGAATATGTGGAGGGCCATGATTGCCTATGTCCTGAAGAGACACAGAACATAAAAGAAAAATAAGTCTTTTAATATTTTTGTAAATTCTCAAAAATAAATGTATAAATTTGTTTTCACCTTGGTTAGGTTTTATTACAATTATAACCATATTTTTTTAAAACAATAAACATTGATGAGGTGTCAAAGGGAAAAAGCATAATTTCAACACTGTTTTTTTTTGTGGGCACAAATGTCCAGGTTTGTTAAAAATACATAGCATGAAAGTTTTTAAATATTTTACAGGTACAAATGAAGTATAAAATTACTTTAATATTAACATAATTTCTTTTGAAGACATAAGCTAATATATAAATATTTTAAATTCTGTGTCTTGATATATTGGGGTCATTAAGCGCTGTCTGACAGCTCTAAGTATTATCAATTAAAGTATTATCAATTAAAATACCTACAAATTTCTTTTGATAATAACCTTTTGATAATAACCTTTAATTGGCCAATAATAATTATATTATAATAATTATATTATTGCTGTCATTATAAACCAGGTTGTTGTTCCACAAATGAAACATTGACCAACACACAACTTGTCTTTCCAGCTACTGCATTGTCGACCAGCCGTGAAGACCTTCCAATTCAATATTCCCTCCTACCATTCGTGTTATACATTTAATTAACAGCCAATTAATGATGATGTCAACTTTTTAATTAAGACGCCGAACAGGAATGCTGCAAGCTGAATCCAAAGTTTGGATTCCGTTGCACTCGACTAATTCGAATGCGGCATTGTTCCTGCAAAGTTTGTTACAGTGTTCAATGAAAACAAAAAAAAAATATACCAAAAAAATCTGCAAGTTTCTGAATGCAAATAAATTGAAACATTGGGGCTGTTGTTAAAGAACCAATGAAAATGTCAAACTGGAAATCAATAAAGAATTAGCTATGAAGAATTATTTGTCGTTGTTTTGAGGCGACATCACGAACTGGCGGCGAACATACTTGTCTCACAAGCTATTGTGCGCAAATAAATTCCACAGTAGGCGTTTCAGGAATTTGACGCCCATCAGTAAGTTGGCTTCATCCAGAAAATATCAGATGTGTGTGTAGTGCAATGGATAGCAGTGTAGGATGAGAAAATGATGAGCCGAGTTCAAATTCTAGTCGAGTTTATTGCATTCATTCCTCTTGGGAAAGGCATGAATCAGTCTCCTCCTCCCATGAACTAAATAGTAGGACTAATATATGAAAAAATTATTGTTATTAACAGAGATTATTAATATAATATTCACTAGTAGAAAAAAAATGTATAATTCTTAGAACCTTAAATACATTTCTGCTATAAATAACTCACAAAGTGTCGATAAGTCATAAAAAACAAATCCATCAATCTGTCAATTAATCCACATGCATTGTGGTATAGTAGATATTGACTCAAAATGACAAATCAGGGTGCCAGTTTGAATTCCAGTTGAATTCCTTGCATTCACTTACACACAAATACCCTTGGGAAAGATATTAATCCTCTTCTTCCCTCCTGTTATGGATTAAATAACAGGACAGATTGGGTTCTATAGACTTGGCTGGCAATCAGTCTACTGCAGAAAGCAATGGCAACCTACTGCGGGATAATCTTCTGCCCAATCAGTCATGTCTCGAAATAGACATGATCACCCAAAGTGTGTAACACGTATGGCACTTAACAGACTGAAATATCTGTTGAAACCAGAGGTTGATATTTAAGCCAGATGTTGAATTCTGATTCTCAATGCTTGAAGATGTGTTTTTTATTTAGTATTACAACCTGGCCATCTTTTTTTTATTATCTCTGTCTAGAGTAGATTATACCCCTAAAATGAGATCTTCTTTTATGTACCCTGTCCCTTCAGGACATAGGCCATTATGGCTTTCCATGTTTCCCTATTCCTGGTGGCTCTAAGAACACCTTCTCCTGTTACACCATGCAATTCTCGTTCCATCATCCACCTGATTAGGTCCTTCAAATATGTAATCTGTTGCTTTCCTCTGTCTCTTTTTTCCTCTATATGGCCTGTTAGTATCAGGTTCTCCAAGCCCTCCTTCCTCATTGCGTGTCCCAGGACTTTCAGCTGTCTCTTCCTGATGCTCAATATTAATTTCCATTTTGTTTCCATCAAGCTTGGCTTTGTGTGATCAGTCAGAAGCTGCTAGAGTGACCCCCCGGCATCAATCAGGGCCTACTGATCTTTTTCTCTTGATTAAATGACAAGGGTTTTAACATTTTTCTGTCAGCTTTCAGGACATTTTAAACTGACTAGAAAATGTCTTTTCTCTGGATATCATTTTTTTTTTTTAATCATATCACCCCAAGCAAGGCGGTAACGCCACTGATGCGCAGGGGGTTACGTAAAGGTAAAAAGAATGGAAAATAGAAAACTGGAAACCGCATCCTAAACAGGAAACAAGGGATGAGCCTCTTCACCTGTTCAATAGATGTGGGTGAAGTGTGAACCGGGTGATAGCTTAGTCTATCTACTCCAATTAGAAAAAGAAAAAAAAGTTGGTGACTTGCTAAGTTTTAACTTAGTTAAAGTCAAGTCAAAAACATTTCTGCTAAGAAACAAAACCAATCCTTCAATTAGGCATAAAATGTTTAAAATTAAGCAAAAATTAGGCAAAGACGAACAAAAAAAATGGCTTACTTTTAACAATATTCAAGACAGTTGATTCCATCCCAAAACACACATTCTTTCTGCCAGTGAGTTGAAAAAAAATTATTTTTTAACTTTTTGGCCAGAGAATGATGAGGCATGGGAGGGTCAATTAAATAGCCAGTGTGACCTATTTTTTTAACATATTCTTTTTCTATGTGCTATGACTCTTCAGTTTCCTGTCTTTTGTAGTTTCTAATAATGTTTATCTTTTTGCCATTTCTTCCCAAACCATTTTCCACCATCCAGTCATTGAAGCTTGCCAGCTGGGTTCTGCAATATTTTCCTCTGTTTCTCTTGTCTTCATTTTGTTCTGTGAGTATCAAACTTTCCAAGCTTCATTTCATCTTGGGTATGATGATAAACTGCATCCAACAGCAAGGCCTCTGATCAAAAGCTTTGAGAAATGTGGAAAGTCCAATTAATTGCTGTTGTTCCCAGGTCCACCCTGACCCGAGGTGGCAGCACCTGTTAGGGTTCCAGCTATGGGCAAATAGTTACCCCCCACCAAAAAAAAGTGGGGTCAAAAAAATATGAAAGTATAAAAATAGACTCTTATAGAAAAATATACATTTTTCAAGGAAAAATATTATCAGCAATACATTTTTGAAGAAATCCCAGCTATGGGCAAATAGTTAACCCCCAAAATGGGGTCAAAACACTAGGAAAGAATAAAATTGGATTTTGATAGTGAAAATGACAGTAATACATTTGAATTTTTACAAAAAATACATCAATGAAAACTGATATCGTACAAAATGACTTCTTACAAAGAATGAATATTCTGTTCATATGAGCATATTCTAAAAATCTTATTGGTATTAAATAACCCATTGAGGTTGATATGCCATAATTTATTTGTGCAAATAGATTGGCATCAAAATAGTCAAATGTAGCTGGTACTTCTACTCTATCAGTTTCTTTTCTTGCACTTCCTACCTGTGGAACTTCCTCCTATATACTTGCTTCCCTGATAGCTACATTCACCAAAGGTTTAAATGCCATGTCAGTAGTTATCTCTTACCTCTCTAAATCCCATCCACTTCTTATCCTTTCTTATACATGCCCTGTACTCTGTTTTTTCAGTCACTGTAACCCCCTGCTCACCAGTGGCATTCCTGCTTGGATTGGGGTGAAAGAATTATGAAAAAAACAAATTAAAAAATAATCCAAATGAAGATTGCTTTACCCATTATTTGCTCCCAAAAGTACAACAATCTCTTCCTGATAGAAAGCATATGTTGTGGAGTTAATAATAAACTGGTAATACAAAGGAACTAAGACAGATGTTTAAAATAAAGAACTCCGAGTCAAAAAAAGCCTGTTAGATTTCAGTCAAGTATATTTCTAACAAACGTTACAGTGAGTAACCAAAGAAAGACTTAATATTATAACCACTAGAAACGAGTTGCAACAGCCATATTTGTTGCCATTGCTTCTAGAATTTTGTTTTTGCACTCATATTTGGTCCCTGTTATTCTCAACATTCTTCTGTAGAACCACATTTCTGTTGTTTGAAATCTCTTCTTCATTTCTGGTAAGATTGTCTAGCATTTACAGCTATATAGGAAGACTGATATTCTTAACCATCAAATTTAAATCATAGATGATAATTATTATGTCCAAAGTTTGTCATTGCTCTCATATTTAGTCCCTGTTATTCTCAGAATTCTTCTGTAGAACCACATTTCTGTTGTTTGAAATCTCTTCTTCATCTGAGAGAAGATTGTTCAGAATTTATTGCCATAGAGGAGGACAGATATTACATAACATTTACACTTGTCTTTGTTTCTAATTAAATTTTTCTGTTTCTTAATAATTAAAAGTTCTCTGAAACTTTGTCATGACTCAAATGTTTTGTCCCTGTTATTCTCAGCATTCTTCTGTAGAACCACATTTCTGTTGTTTGAAATCTCTCCTTCATTAATGGTAAGATTGTTCAGCATTTACAGCTATATCATCATCATCATCATCCATTACACCCAATGGTGTGTAGGGCTGCAGCAAAGCTTCTCCATTTCTGCCTATCTTGAGCCAGACTAGTCAATGGACCCCAAGAGTACTACATGGCTTTCATCTCATTCTTCACCATAATTCTCCACGTCGTTCTTGCTCTTCCCCTCTTTCTTTTGCCGTCTGGGGTCCAGTGTAGTGCTGTTCTTGTGACTGACTGTCAATCTTTCCAGAGCACATTCCCAATCCAACCCCACCTCCTTCTTGTAATAATGGTACCCATGTTCTCTTGCTTGCATCTCTTCAACAGGTCTTCATTGGAGATCTTCTCTGGCCAAAATATTCTCAGGATTCATTGGAGGCATATGGTGTGAAATGATCAAACTTTGGCAAGATCCGCCTTAGTCATTCTCCAGCACTCAGTTTTGTAGAGGACATTAGATGGAACACGACTCTGGTATAGCTTGAGCTTGATGTTGGTGCTGTACTGTGTTGATCTCCAGATGTTGTTCGTTGCCTTAAACACACTCCTAGCCTTGCCCAGCTATATAAGAGGACGGATATTCTTAACAATTATATTTAAATCATAGATGATAATTATTATGTCAAAAAGAAAAAGATTAAAAAAGAGCTACTAAAAAATTTGGCAAATTTAAATAGACCAGGGATAGGTCTATTGATATTTAATTTACATACTCTTATATAACAATAGGTGTCGGACAATTTCTGCTCAAGTGAAGAGGAAACTTAAAACAACAGCAGTGTTGTTTTACAAAAGAATGCTAAGTATCATTAATGAAGGATGTAAGCAATCATAAAAAAACAATTGTACTTTGAATAAAAAGAGAAATTAACTTTCTAGGATGCATAATAAAGAAAAAAAAAGACTGCCTGGAGAATATTTGATACTCACCAAACAAACTGAAAGTAAGACATGTGACACCTTATGCCCGGGGCTTGCCGTCCAATGTGACGCTTGTTCTCGTTGATGGTCGTGACGATCCCAGTTTTGACACTGCCACCAGGCTGGCTGATTGGTTTGGTCCCTGTTGCTGTCCAAGGATGTCGCCACAAAAGCTGTTTTTTTTTTCTTTTCACAGGAGCAGATAATACAGTTGCCAAAAATGACAATATAGTTGTCAGAATGCCGGTTACAACAGAGAGAGAAATAATCAAATAATTCTAACACTTGTTTTGGCTACTAAAAATTTTTAGCTTTATCAAGCTTTAACAAAAAAAATATCCACTTTGAACACGAAAGAAGAAAAAATTATATTTTTTTCCTTTTCCTTCCCAGAAATAGTGAGATTTTATATTCCCCAAATTTTAGAAGTTCATGATAGTATTAAAATAGTTAATTTTTCTATTCCCCATATTTTACAAGTATTTGATATTATTAAAATTATTTTTTCCATGAGCTCACATCGCATATTACAATAAAGCATAACTAATAATATTACTAATATCAATTTCTCTTTCTTCGCTGTATTAAACCAAACAAGGAAAAGTATCCCCACAGGTAATAGTGTCACAGACGAACAGAAAAAAATGGTGAGTAAACTACCTAACAAACGTGTAGATGTATGGCTGAAGATTTATTGAACTACATGGTCGACTATTTCATGAAAGGATGTAACACATCCAAGTAATAGATACTGGTTCATCTGATTTTGTTTTTTATATTCTATCAAATATTCAACACTATATGATGCAAATGAATGTGCATTATGATGCAATGATATCATCTTGGAATGAGAAATCAGAGAACTGAGTTCAAATTCTAGTTGAATTTCTTGCATTCACTTATATGAAAATACTCTTGGGAAAGGTATTAATCTATCACTTTCCTCTAGCTATAGGTTAAATAACAAGACAGATTGAGTTCTATAGTCTTTGTTAGCAGCCTACTGTGGGAAAATCTTCTGCCCAGTCAGTCATGTCTCTTTTGAGACATGATTGCCCAAAGCATGTATCACATATGGCACTTAACTGATTATGCAAATTGGCCAAACAGAAAATGAAGTTCTTAATTTTGGAATTATTGCTGAGGTGATTTCAGAAGAAAATAGAAACAGAATAGTTACCCAGAAGCCTAATGACTGGACTTGTAAAACTGATTTTCCTGAAAAATGGATTCAAGTGTAAGATTTTATAAATTTCAACCGAAGGTAGTACTAGCTGCTCACTAAATGAATCCCACGTGTTTCCTTGAAGGGTAATGGCCAATATTACTCTCAATATTACCACTAGCTATCTTTATATTTCTGGATCATGGCTAACAATGAAAAAAATGTAAGAAAGATAAAAGGCAAAATGAAAGGGAATGTTACTTTCTCCATAATTTTTAACCAGGCAACATCACTAAATATCATTGACAACAAGGATTGGGAATTTCAAGATATACAATCATAGGAAACGCTTGTAAAAAAGATTACTCGAAAACTCAAGTTTTTGAAGTATGAAGATCAAAAAATAACTTCATAGCTCTATTTAGAAATATTAACCGAATCACGATCTGAAAGTTTTAGTGCATAATGTTTGATCTTTATTAGCAATAAATTATTATTGAATTAAGTTGATTGACAACAAAAATAGTGTTACGCAAAATATATCTTTGTTAGTGATGTACAATATGCATATGTATACCATCCACCTAGGGGTCCTTGACAAAATCCAACAGAGAATCTGTAATGTGATTGATCCCGACTTGGCAGCTCAGATACTGTCACTTTCTCACCGGCATAATGAACTTAGCTCACTGATGCCCCCTATGTATGAGCACCAAGATTAGCAACTAGGTCCTACCCTTTTACTGTAAAACCAATAAAATGTAAATGCAAATTCTACTCCAGTAGCTTCTTTTCTCGCATTTCTTGTCTGTGGAATTGCCTTCTGATTACTTGCTTTGCCGACAGCTACAATCTCTGAGAATTTAAATATAAAGTCAATAGTCATCTCCTATTTGACTGAATTGCATCCTCTTTCTCATGCTCCATTTTCAGCCCACTCCACTCTCATCAGTATTCTCATCCTTCTCTTACTCACTTCCTGACAACCCCTATAACCTGTCCCTCTTTCTTATAACTTTCCTCCTATCTAACCCCCTTCGCACCAGTAGCAGTAAACTATCTTGCTTGGGGTGATATGATTATAAAAGATATATATATATATATATATATATATATATATATATATATATATATGTATATGTTGTAATGTACCTATATACGGGAATGGAATGTTCCTATCCCCTTAAATATGTGGACACTAATGGTAGTTGAAGAGAGCAATCGCACTTGATCCAAACCTTCTCTTAGTTGACTCTCTACTTTCAGGTGAAGAGGAACCCAGATGAGGCTCCACTGAAAGGTAGAGTCGCTTCTGGGGTGAATAGACAAGAGTTCGACCTGGCCCTAAGTAGGGTATACAGGATACTTTTGGCTGAGCTTAAGGACTCAAAATTCCCACATTAATTGACCTTGTGTTGCATCTACCTTGGGCATCCACCCTAATACTGACTAGCAGTTTACTTAATTCATGCAATATGCAAGTTTGGTATTTGTTGATATACTATTATTCCCAACTTCCATTTTGGTGATTACACATGCAGTAACTTTTTAGGGTTACAACAAATATATATATATATATATATATACAGTGACACACATAAGTAATGGATACATGTTATTTTCGGTTACAACCCTAGTTTATGTTTGCCATTTTGCCTGATATTTGGTAAGTAATACCTCGTAAAGTTGTTTTAGTTGTATGTGGAAGGAAAATTAAAAACTCATGGTTGATTCCGTTTTTTTTTTTTTTAACAAAGTTCAAAATTATCAAATGCAAAAGTATTGGATACATCAATTTAATATTTTGTTGCGTAGCCTCTGTTTTGTTTCACTGCTTTCAGTCGATTTCTATAGTTGGCCACAAGTTTTCCACACTGATCCACCGTTACTTTACCCCATTCTTCCTTGTATAATTCCTTTAATTACCTGATATTTTGGGATTCCACTTATGAATTTTAACCTTCAAAATATTCCGCAAATTCTCAATTGGATTCAAGTCAGAAGACTAACTTGGCCAATTAAGAGTACTTATACCATTATTTTCAAACCATTCCTTTGTAAGTTTTGCGGTATGTTTGGGATTATTGTCATGTTGAAGCACAAAATTCCAACCATGTACTAAAGAAGTTACAGATTTCTGAAGGTTCTTCTCTAGAATCTCCCTGTACATGTTACCATTCATTCAACCATGGATATCTTGTAACTCACCAGTGCCCTTGGATTAAAAGCATCCCCATATCATAATGGAACCACCCCTAAACTTAACTGTGGGAATGGTATTGTGCTTGTTGAAAGCAGTGCCATTTTTTTGCCAAACACTTGTTGCTGTGTTCCTTCCAGATAGTTCAATTTTCATTTCATCTGACCAGATACCTTTTCCCAAAACTGCATACCTTTTTTTTCATTCATAAATTTTGACAAACTTTAATCGGTCTTTGACATGTTTACTTTTCAATAAAAATATTTTCTTAGTGATTTTGAATGAAAGCCTGTACAATATAGAGCTCTGATAATGGTATCCTTACTTACATTAATTCCAGCACCCTCAAGATCAGTTTTAATTTCAGAATGAGTAATGAAGGGGTTTTTTGCACATTTCTGCTGATCCACCTTGAAGTCCTCTCATTTATTTTTCTCGATCTTCCATTTCTTGGAATGTTTGCTGTATCGTCACCATACTTCTTATACTTTCTGATGATATTTCCTACTGTACTTAGTGCTAGATTCATTTCTTTGCTAATTTTTTGGTAACCTTGTCCTCCTTTGTGACGTTCAATGATTCTATTTCACATATCTCTGGATAATTCTTTAGTTTTTGCCATTTTTAATCTTTGAATTGCAAAATGCACATCAGTCAGATGATTAGTAGCACTATCTTGTAAGCAATTGTGTGCTTTTCTGATTGGCCAGAGATAACATTCCAGTACTATCAAAAATTTGAATATTTAAAGTCTTTTAAAATACAAAGTTTTGATTATAAATTTGAAAAAAGTGTCATGTATCCAATACTTTTGCATAGGGTAATTTTGAACTTTGATAAAAAAATGGATTCAACCATGAGTATTTAATTTTCCTTCCACATACAACTAAAACAACTTTACGAGATGTTACTTACCAAATAAACATAAACTAGAGTTATAACAGGAAATAACATGTATCCAATACTTATGCGTTTCACTGTATATATAATCATCTGCAGAGAGATCTGTTTTGCTGTATCACAGCTCATCAGTACTGTTAGATATCCGATTGCTTTTTACCCAGTATTGAAACTTGACTGAACTGGCATCAGTTGGCAATTCTACCTCTGAGCTATGAGCGCTTGGTAGAAGAAGACAGACTTTTTTGCATGTATATTATCATTATACATGCCCAATAGCTGAGCGTGTTCTAATTCATTGCTAAATGAATGATGCATAGATGCTAGAGTAGCTACTGTTTTACAAAGTCTACCATTCTTCCAGAGTGCTCAATCAGGTAAATAGTTTAACTAATTATATATATATATATATATATATATATATATATATATAATTAGTTAGATTTTGGTCATAATCAAATTAGACCAGTACATAGTTGTATTAAAAGTGTTCAATACAATTACATTATAGAAGTTTTTAATATTTTTCATTTGGAAATGAGTTATTTTGTGACCTCGGTTTCTACTTTTTGGTGTCTTCAGGTGGTTTACAAAAACTGATTTCACCATTTTATTTTTTAAACATACATGTAACAGGGATCTCTTATGAACACACAATTTTCAAAATTAGAAGAAGTTACTTAAAGGTTTTAAAACATTTTCATCCATGATTGTATGATCCTTGTGTGTATTTGATGGTATGGTTTTTTTTTTTTTAATCGTGTCACCCTAAGCAAGGCATTCCACTGCCACTATAGCGCAGGGGGTTACATAGAGAGATTGGGTATAGGAAACGTCAGAAGGAGGGTGATAGACGATTTACGATGTACATATGGAGAGAGTGGGTGTGAGTTAGTGTGTTAGGAGGTGTCTATTGACCTTACATTTAAACTCCTGGAGGTTGTAGCCGTCGGGGAAGCAAGCATGCGGTAGGGAATTCCACAGGCGGGAAGTGCGAGGAAAGAAGCTGTTGGAGTAGAAATTGCAGTTACATTTCATCGGTTTCACTGTAAAAGGGTGGGACCTAGTTGCCAATCTAGTATCTTGTGCAAATTCACATCTAGGGGGGTACCAGTGATTTAAGTTCATTACACTTGGACATAATTTCTGCTCTTTCATTTAGTAATTTATTTTTGTCTAGGAACAAGATAATAACCAATTTTTCCTCCTGACACAATTTGCATATTTTACCACTGTTGTAAGGTTTGGCTGTTTTTATTATACTTCAAGTTATATTTGGGTCTTTTCTGTACTTTAATTTCAATTTTCACATGTGACTAGCCAGTTTTGTACAATTTTTTAGGTTTTCCAGTAAAACTTTCTTTGGTAGATCCTAAGTATGTTTTGCTTTGACCATGTCATGTACTTTTGCTTTGTAAATAATCCCTTTTGTATTACAGAGTCTGTCAAGTGGGCATTTATTTTTTACCCTACAGTTACATTACTTGTTAATGATGTTTTGTTTGTTGTTATATAGGTTTCTGGTATTTTGTTTTTTTTATGCAGTTTTCTAAATGTTGCAACCTCCAAATCTGTTGGTCACATGAAAAAAAAAAGTCTTCATTCCTGAATGCCTGCAATCCAACTTAACCATTAGGATATGTAAATTGGTTATATGATTCAGTCTCTTTGTTAAGTTATATTACTAAATTAATTACTAAATTACTAGTACAGCTACAAGTCAGTTTGATTGAATTCCTATTGAAAATTTTGTTTAATTCTGAGCTTTTTGAAAAGTGTTTATTGATTAGTTTAAAAAAATATTTATCCTATTTTGGTTTTTATTTCTAATACATATGCTGTACTATTTGACATTCATGCCAGAAATTTCAATACAAACATTTCAGTGTGTTTGGGTGTCAATATGAGGACAGTGCAGAAGATTTAGAAAGAGTTAGAGAGTCTAATGGCAATTGTGTTTAGAGTGGTTACAAGTGATGGTGATGTCATATTCATCCTCTTACAGAGCCTCAGATTCAACACATAGGCTTGTTGTATCCTGCCAGCACTTCCACATATTTTAAAAACAACTGGATAATTTTTAAATATATATATATGTCTAATATTTGGGATAGTAAAGTGTATAATAATTGCATTTTGTATATTTATGCAATCGGTTTCTATAGCAATGTCTAGGAATATATATCCATATATAGACAGAAAGAGAGAAGAAAAAGTGTGAGAAAACGTGAACACTTAGTTTAAAGTGTAGATTTATTGTTATTATTATTAATAATATTACTTACTTTTTGTATAATATACTAAGAAAAAAACAACACACACATGATCTCTCTGACCTGCCTGCCAACTGACGTATCTATTTATACACAATACCTTGGCCATCCAAAAAACAAACGGATCTCAATATGTAAAGTCACAATTTTATTTGCCTGAAGAGAGTCAACTTTAGACTCGACACACATTTATTGACATAAATACCATTATGGACACTTAATATCTCATACAAAAAGCAAGTAATATTAATAATAATAGCAACAATAAATCTACACTTTAAACAAAACATTCACAGTTTCTTGCACTTTTTCTTCTATAGCTATTTCTCTCGTTGAAACAACCACTATTTCTGTTTTAATATATTCCATTATTTTCTGTTTTTAATATATATATATATATTATCGTGTGTGTGTGACAAAGAACAAATAGAAAATTTTTATCAGTCTAACATGTTTTTCTTTTATTAAGGTTTCATCAGAGATTGAGAGAAAGCAGAACTTTTGTAAATTTAGTTTTATTTGTTTTGATTTTCAGTGGCCAGTTATGTATCGTATGTATTAAAACTGTAGATGATTGTATATGTTAATTTGTAAAGATTACATGTCGACAGTAATATGTATTTATAATTGTGTATATATGTGTCTGTCTAGTAGGAGTTCTAATGTCTTCACTTTTGTGTGTGTGTGAGGTTGATGAATGAGTCTATAGCCTCAAACATAGCTTTTTTATTTATTTTTTGATCGTACTCCCCCACAAGCAAGGCAGTACTGTCACTAGTGCACAGGAGACTGCATAAGAGTAGAGCAAAAGGCTGCATTAATGAAGAGCGAATAAGAGAAACAGGTTACAAGGAATGTCAGAGAAGAGAGAGAGATGAGAATACTTGTGTGAAGAGAATTACATGAGAGTAGAATAAATAAGAACAAGATACAGGGGATATTGGAAAAAGGATGAGGAAGAATGGGAGTCAAGGAGACGGCAATTGATGTTGGACTTAAATCTTTGGAAATTGTAGCTATCAGGGAAGCGTGTATATGGAAGGGAGTGCCACAAATGGGAAGTGCAAGAAAAGAAGCTATTATAGTAGAAGAGACAGTTAAATGTAACTATGTTGACAGTAAAAAGAGTTAGGCCTTGTTGCTAGTCTAGTTTCTTGAGTAAATTTGTGTAGAGTGTTGGGACGCCCGTGCCTATTCGGCTATAATGGACTATTCCATTACTATGTAAAGTAATGGTGGCATCTACATAGGAGAATGTGCCGAGCAGCCGATCAACAAGTCAGTCGTAGACTTCCGGTGACGACCCGGAAGTACCCATTGCTCATACTACGTCTTATGACGGTTGTGACGATTAACCCTTATTCTTGTATTGGATACTAATAACCTTTCTACATACTGTTTTCACGGAATACAACAATTAACCCATTCCTGTTGTTGAGTTATTTATTCTTACTCATGACATAATATAGAGGGAGCACCAAAGAACTAAGTTTGTCGGAGCAGAAGCTGTGAAAATATTTGTAGAAGAGACAGAAGGAAGACATAGCTTGTCAGTAAGAAAGTGACTAGAGTTAAACTGCTAGGTCAGAATCGATTACATTGTTCTTCTTTGGATTTTGTCAAGAACTCTGAGTTGAATAGCAGGAATATGAAAACAGTATTCAATGCATGGACAGATGGTTGATATGTATATGGGAGAGATGGATTCAAGCAAGAAAAACTTGTTCACTCAACACAGTGACCTAACCTTCCTAGCAGTAGGGTTAGCTACTAACTGAATTTTGATTTGTAAGTTTCTTTCTGTAATATTTGATCCGTATAATGAATATTTACCACTAGATTAAGTGCATTGATCAGAAAGGAGATTATGTTGAAAAATATTTATCTAAATATATCTAATTCTAAACTTATTTATAAATGGAACTTTGTCTGTGTGTGTGTGTGTGTCCGTTACCTATAGACTCTGAAATGGCTGGACCGATTTTCTTGAAAATTTACACAGTCGTACTATAAGCGTCTGCAAGTGTCTCTTAGCTAGGTTTTGTGTCAAGGTACCCCCGATAAATGTTGAAAATCAATAATCGAAAAAATTGGGTTATAGAAGGAGTGGTCTGATTTTAATCAGATTTGATACACTCATAGACAAAGACATAAGGAACGATATTCAGAAGTTTCAAGGTTACAGTTCTTACAATAGTGCAGAAAATCGATATATATATACCTATAAAAGGCAAGATGTTTGTGTGTAAGTCTATGGTTTCACTTTAACTGGAAACAACTATTGCTTTGAAGTCTTTTGTGACAACATCCAAAGAGTCTGAGCTCCAGGACTATGGATTAGTTTTAAAGCTTTCATTACACCCAAGCAACACTGGGCTATACTGCTAGTATTGGATAAAATAAATGACCATTAGATGAACTTATTGCTGTATAGTATCAGAATTATTACCATAATTTCCATAGACCCTAGTTTATCATTTTAGACCTTTGCTTCCCCACTCAGAAATGTAAATATGAAAAAAAAAGAAGTTTCCAAGCTATAAAACATTTTCTTTTCAAACCAATAATCTTTCTTTTACTTGAAATGAATGCCATTCAAACATGGAACTTTGATCAGTTTGGAAGAGGTTATTTGATGAGCTTTATATACAAAGTTATTTAGGTCTTGAAGATTTCATAAGGCTAGCACCATTTGGTGCCAAATCGTCTTATCAATTATTAGTTTATTTGATTATCTCATTTGCGTGTTATTCAATCACGTAAATTCACAGACTTAATGAGACTTTAATCTCAAACAATATTTCTGTAATTATTATCAAGAAGAGATATCTAGTTATTGAATATATAGAGTGTGATGGATAAATTGTCATATAAATTACGCAGAAATAGAAATAACACTGGCATCTTTTAACATATTTTTGTGTAATTTTGGTAAATATATCTTGAAAGAGCAAATTTATTCAATAAATTCGTCATTGGTTTTATCATTTACAAGCATATGCTTTAACTATTACCCATTCAGTTTCTAAATAACCATGAAGTCATCTTATATTTTCTAAATATATCATTTTCACAATTTAGTTTAAAATATCACCTGAAGAACAGTATTGTTCTTCAGGAAAATTTTTGTGTAATATTATTGTTATGTCGTGAGTAAGAATAAATAACTCAACAACAGGAATAGGTTAATTGTTGTATTCCGTGAAAATAGTATTCACAAAGGTTATTAGTATCCAATACAAGAATAAGGGTTAATCGTCTCAACCGTCGTAAGACGTAGTATGAGCAATGGGTACTTCCGGGTCATCACCGGAAGTCTACGACTGACTTGTCGATCGGCTGCTCAGCACACTCCCGTTGTAGATGCCACCATTACTTTACATAGTAATGGAATAGTCCATTATAGCCGAATAGGCGCGGACTTCCCAACAATTATGCTTTTAGAAACCATTATAATTAAAAAGAATTATATATATTAATTACCTTTATCCTCTACCCTGCCCTCTTTTCGTTCAAATTCTAACTAACAACTTACAACTCTAATTTCCCACTTTCCACCCCACCTACCTCTCACACATAATTTGCCAATATAAGATAAAGTATTTATTTTTCACACTACCCGATGAGACATTGTCCTTTCAATGTCAAAACAAAATGTACACTTTGTAGTATATGATAATTTGTACATGTTCTGAACTATAATTTATAATAAATATTCATAGCTCTATTTTATATTGAGCACAGTTTTAAATGAATGTTTTGACGTTGTTAATTTTTTCTTTGTTCCTCATTCACTTGGATATATATATATATATATATATATATATATATATATATATATATATATATAAACTTAAAGTTAGTGTATTGAGGCAGCAGATAATTTTCTAAACATAAACCGTTAAATATAAGAGACAATGAATGTATATTATGTTTAATCATGAGCCATTCTAAACACCGTATTTTGGCTTTAATTTCAGGTGAAAATAAAGACAAAAATTCTCCAACATTTGGATAATTATGTCAACACAAGATAAAATTGTCGCTGACAGTGGATGTTTTTATGTTAACATCCTTGTAACCTCTTTGAAGATGGCTCATGTGAGCTGAAAGTTTAGAACCAACTTAATAAAAAATTATCCAAATGTTGGAATATTTGAAGGGCCTGAGCAGGTGGATGACAGCATGGGGGCTGCAAGACGTTACAGGAGAAAGTCTGCTAAGTGCCACCTGGGATAGGGAGACGTGGAAGGCCATGATTGCCTACATCCTGAAAGGACAAGGCACATAGAAGATGTACATTGAAAATCAGGAAGAAAGATACTGTCACTGCTTAGGGATTGATGCAAGCATTGTGGAAACAACAGTGCTGTTAGAAGTGTTATGTAAAGACAATGAAAATGATTTTTACAATAGATATGCTTTGAAAATCTAGATGAAAAAGATTGCTAGTTATCAGAAATTAATATATGTGTAGGTGATGGTGTAAAAATTTTTTCTTGTATAAGAGGCAAAAAAAATGCAGATAATGTTGGTTGGTCGGTTGGTTGGTTGTTTTTATGGCATATCAACCTTGGCGGGTCATTTATTGTCAACTAAATTTTATTTATTTATTGCTGGTAATACCTTTTTCTTTTAACAATTTTATTGTTGTTTTTTTTATATAAGTTTTGTGTTTAGTAATACTTTTTTCTTTTCGAGTATCAAGATTCATTGGGATTTGTTTATAAGGGCAGGGTCCCCAAGTCCTACCCTGTTATTTAGCCCATAATTGGAGTGAAGGGACAGATTAATACCTTTCTCAAGAGTACCAGTGCTTAAGTGAATGCTGGGTATTCAACTGGAATTTGAACTTGGCTCACCGATTTCTCTTTCTGGGCTGATATCCACTGCACCACAACGTACATCCATCACTAAATGCTTACAGCACCTGGTATTCCCAAACAGTCACCGCAGATAATGTGTAATTTCATTTTTTTTATATTCCAGAAAAAGCTGAAATGATTCACAAAAATTTTCTTTGTTTTTAGTCTATTTTTTTTTAAGACAGTTTTCATAAAACAAAAATATTTCTTAATCATTTATCTTAATACTTCAACTCGGACTGTTACTCAGAATATTACACAAACCATCTATATCAGGTGCAGTAGTAGTAGTCAATGTGCTTGAATACTTAACAGAAAAATACTCAGCTCAATTTGAACATATATTGCTTGAGGAGTATAACTTTTTTAATAACTTAATAACAATAAATGCTTGAATGTTGAATCTTAACAAATGTTGTACATATTAAAATTCTGAGTAAATTTTTATCTTTCTTCATAGATTCTAAGTTAATTAAATTTGACTGTAAGTTGGTATCCTTTGAGTAGAAATGTTGTATTTAGTTAATAATTTACAATAAAAACAAGTTTTTATTTTGTCTGAAACTTATGAACAGAATATGTTCTAACAATATGTCAGCTAAATTTGAATCTGTCTAATTTGTTCATTATAACCAAGTTTTAATTTATACAAATTTCCAAAGTTTTGCTACACAAACACTGCAAATGTCTTCATTACTGACTCAATAGTACTATATTTATGTATAGTATAAATACATTGAAAGTAATGTTCACTATAGAAATGCACTGAATATCAGGAAGAGAGAGGTTTTGTGTGGCCAGGAATTAATGCAAGTATTAGTACCACAATAAGCTATCATAAGTGAAAATTATTTTTACTATAGAAAGTCATTAAAATCAGAAGTGTACTGTCAGTGGTCCGGAATTAATGCAAGTATTAACAACACAATAGAGCTATGATACATATAATGCAAATTTTTTTTTTTTTTTTAATCATTTCACCCTGAGCAAGGCGGAAATGCCACTGATGTGCAGGGGGCTACATAAATGTAAAAAGATTAATTAGAAAAGAGTGAGGAGTACAAACTAGTTAGAAAGGAACAATAGAAAGCTGAGAAAGCAGGTGCGATGACAGATACATAGGTGGAGAGAAAGGGAGGGTTATACAGGGGTGGGGAGAGAGCTAGAGTCCAGTGGTTAGTAGATGAGTATTGACTTTGCATTTAAATTTCTGGAGGTTGTAGCCGTATGCATTGAAAATGATTTTACATTTGAAAATCATGATGAAACTGTTTGTCGGTAGTTAGGAATTTATTTAATTGTTACTGACAGAACAGGGCTATGAAAAGTATTATGATTATAATTAATGATCTTATTCAGTAATGAGCTATGTCACCTCTAATCATCGTGCATAAGATGTATTTCATAACCGCTGTTCAAGCAGTAAGTATTGAAAATCATTGCCTCACAGAATTTTTTCCTTTTGGGTTTTATTTTTAATTAAAAATCCTTTTATACATTTACCGATAATAGATCACTATGAAGATGACATAATTAGGATTGACAGACAGATGAATTTTACAATCAAAGCAATTCTTGAAGAAGAAAACTTGCTTACATAATTAATTTCTTGAAAAAAAAAAGATATAATTTAAAATAAAATGCCCCATTACATAATTAAATACTACAAAAAATTCCAACTTGAAGTGAACACAGACTTAAATTGGTTGATGTTTTTAAAAAAAAGTAGTGTTTCTTTCCAACAAGAACAATGCATGAAATAATTTGTCGGCCATAATTGGAATACTTAACATTATTTTGGAGAAAACCTGCTGTGGCTGAAATTATTCAGTAAAAAGTTAAGTGGTAAGTATGAGAAAACGACAGACTGGATGTGGAAAGTACATCTAAATTAATGGCTACTTTTTCATAGAAGTACACTGGATGCTCCAAAATTAATGGCTACTTTTTCATAGAAGTACACTGGATGCTCCAAAATTAATGGCTACTTTTTCATAGAAGTACACTGGATGCTCCAAAATGATTGCTTCTTATTTATTTGCATAGATGTCATGCATGGTTTCCAAATCATTCAGAAATGTCTAAACCACCGATTTCCAAACTGGAGGAAATTTACCCCTGGGGGTAAATTTGAAGCTACCAGTGGGGGAATAATTACACTACCTACTAAACAAAAAATCTCAGATGGATTTTCTCATGTCTGAGAGAGAGAGAGAGACTGTTGTACATGACTCTTCTGCCAAGGATGAGGTTCATGCACAAGATCTTGTAGAATTCTGGGTTAATATGCATGAAGTAAACCCACACTGAGCAACAATGCATTGAAAATCCTCATTTTGTTTTCCACAACCAACCATTGTGAGTCAGGATTTTCTACTTTACTCACAACCAAGCCCAAAGCATGAAATCAACTGGAGGTGGAATGTGACATATGTTGCACGCTTGCCAAAACTAACCCTGATATTGATACACTGGTGCACAAGAAGCAGCATCACCCTTCTCACTAATTTAATTCTGAAGAAGAAGAGCAAACAAAAGTCCTTTTATTTGTTACTAACCGCTCTCTATGGCTATGCTTAGTTGTTACTAACTGCTCTCTATCCACTTTACTCTATAACTATAAGTTTATCAGTATATTTGTACATTTGAAAAATAAATTAGTAAATAGTCTCAGTGTGTTTTAACTGCGCTGTCTCTCATACACATGAAGGGGAAAATCTGGATGGTTGAACTGGGTGTAGGGGAAATGACAGAAAAAATTTTGGAAACCACTGTCCTAAATCATCATTGGAGTATAAGATGGATGAATAAAAATAGTTTCAAACAAATTAGTCTTTTAAGCTTAAACAAGACAATCTTTCCTATAGAATGACACTACAAAATCACAAACAATGGGCTTTACCAAATAACAAGAAAGACTTGAAAGAAATTAAGATTTATATTAGAGACTAGCAGTATAGTCAACTGGATATCATGTAACTGGAAGAGAATTCAACAATCGAGAAGTGGGAGAAAATAAACTGTTAGCATAAAATTTACAGTTACATTTAGTCAGTTAACCTGTGTATTGGTGTGAACTTGTCACCAGTCTAGTACTGCACTTAAATTCAAAGAATCTAAACACCATAGTGAAGAGCTCATTCAAACAATTACCATGAAAGTATTCATAGAAAAGACTAAAAGAGGCAACCTTACAAGGTGGGAAAGTGACTGAAGCTGAGATGCCAGACCAGGACAAATAATATTGCTGATTCTTCTTTGGATTTATCAAGAAGCTCCAGATAAATAGCAGGAGCATGGGACCATGTGGCAGCAATATTTGAAACTTGGACAATACGTAATGTAGATTCTGAAGAGAAAAACTGCCTAGCATGACTCAGTGAACCAACGTCCTTATCAGCTGATCTAGCAATGGATTCAATATAGTCTTTGTTGGGGATCTTCATTGCCATTTTGTTGTGGCAAAGTTTTGCCACAAAGTTGTCGTGACACATTTGGCCAGAAGTAAGACAGGGAAAACAGATGGTAGGTTCAAAACAGTGTATTAGTATAACATGTACAAAGTAAGTGTTAATAATAAATAAATAGAACAATGTAAGTCTGAACAGTACTGTTATGCTGCTTATTGCCTGAATTGTAGCTGGCTTTAACTGTGTACTAGCTGCTCTCCAGAAGTCACACAGATAATTTATATATAACAAGAGGAAGAGTCCATTCCTTGTAGAAGGGCACCATAACAGTTTTTCCACTTGATGTCAGCCAAGAATGTTAGCCCAAGAAGGTTCCATGCTGATGGAAGGCAGAGAGGGTTCTCTAATAAAAAAAAAATTATAAAATTTAACTGACAGTAACAGTTTGGTCAATGAATTTTAGATGTTTTTGATATGGGAACAGCTAATATTACCATGGAACTTGAGAAAGTGTAGTTAATCAGTGTATTTCTCCCATGTTTTGGTAGATAGTGGTAATTACACCACTCACTCTATTGGTAGGTTTGAAGCTAGCGTTCAGCTTCCAGACAAAAATAAAAAGTCATAACTTAATACGAACCTCTATACCAGTGCACGTCACCATGGTCCCAACAGCACTGCTAACCAATGTCTCGGACTCTTTTTATTGCCCAAAAGCATTGCCGATGCACCAATCATTGCCATTGGCCTCGTCCTAATCAGAGTTCTCGTCTCGTGCCAGTTAGTATGAAATAACAAAGGTCAAACAATGTACTTTTCTTTGACCAAACTTGTGAGAGGAGAGGATGCAGCTGATGAAATGACGAACTGTCTAGCGTGGGTTTATGCACGTATCCATTACGAAACAGCGGCCCGACGAGCAAAACATCTTTGATGCTTTGACTCTGGTTTAGTGTGAATGTTTATCATCACAGAAAGTTATTCAGAGCACAATAACACTGTTGGACTTTGAAATTCTTCAGTTAGAAAACATCTATTTATACAATGTTATTACTTTTGGTTATGTTTTTTTTTTTTATCACCGGTGAATAAAAGTACTTCATGGATAGACAATTATGAAGAGCCGTCTGTAATATGCCTAATAACTAACATCACTGTACATCTGGGGAACCCATTATTCAAAACTTGATTGTGCTTATATCCACTGTTTGGTCTCCATAAATATTTGATTAACACTGATAAATGTTAGTGAGTGCAATATTTTTCTGTATGGAGGAATTCAAAAATTCACTTTTGCTTTCATGTTTTCTGAGACCGTTACTCAGCTGTCATATGCAGCAAAGTAAAAAAAATAATTATTAGTTATTAGTGGGAAGATTTTACCTGTACAGCCATGCTATAAACATTAACTTTGACATCTTAAGCCAATATATTAAATTTGGAGACATTAGTTTGAAGTTATTTTCATAAATAATATTTCATGACTTGTACAGATCTTCCAAGTGCAGATTCCTGCCTCACGTTTCAAGCTTCCAAATTCTAGCATTTAATTAGGAATGAACACTGTTGCAAATAGAGAATCCCTGAACTATTCTTGCCTCAAATAGTATTCAGGACTAGATTAGTATAAAGTCCCCTCAAAAATTGGGTGAACTATAGCAGAAATAAAATAGTCCAACCTCTTTCTTAAATTTTCTTTTATGTGCCATGTCCATAACCTTTGATCTTTTGTAGCTCTATATCATGTTCATCTCTTTACTGTCTCACATCATTTTTTTACTATCCATTTTCACATACAGGGTGTGATGAGTTGTTGCAATTTTATATTTTTAATTTCGTGTGTGTTGTTTCTTTTTAATTTTGTCAGTATAGTAGGGTCAGTTGGACAGTGTCTGTGTGAAAAAAAAAAGCACCATGAAACAATTCATTCTATCATATTGGAAATGTCACGCTGTACTGCTTGGCATTCAAACTAGTGTTTGGGTGTCAATTTGAGGACAGTGCAGAGGATTCAGAAAGAGTTGGATGATATATCCAGTAAGCATCATGGTGTTTGGAGTGATCACTATCAATGGCGATGGTATTCCTCCATCTATCCTCCCACAGGGCCTCAGACTCAACACGGAGACCCTACATCAAGTGCTTTGAGGAGGTAGTGTTGCCCTGGCTCAAGAAGGTGCCTGCTGAAAGACTCTTTGTCTGACAACATGACTCTGCACCATGTCACTCAAGCAAGAGAACCCACTAGAGCTGTCAGACATTTTCTGCAACCACATAACATTTTACATCTGGCCAACTGACTCCTCAGACTGCAACCTTCTGGATTGCTATGCAGTTGAAAAAGAAACCAACAAAACTCTTAGTAAAACCAAAGATAAACTGAAGGCAAGGATAAAGGCAGCATTCACCAACTTGAACAAGGAAACTGTCTAGTAGAGTTGCAGAAGATTCCAAAGTTGTCTGGAGACAGTGATTGAAGGTAATGGTGATTATATTGAGTAAATTTATTGTTTAGTATTTCAAGATATTTTTGTATTTTGGTAAATATATCTGTTAAAATGAGATGTCAGTGTTATTTTCATGTTTGTGTAATTTAGATGACAATTTATCCAACGCCATGTATTTCAAGTGATACATTTTCATAGCTTATCAACTCTTTGTGGGTTTTTTAAAGCCAAAACTATATCTTGGAAATACTTCATTTATTTTTATTTCTGAGATGATATATTGTAATTATTCACACTATTTACATTGCTCCAATTTTTATCTTCATCTTTGTTGTCCCAAAAATACATCTTCTTTTTCTATATACCTTGTCCTTTCAGGACGTAGGTGATCATGGCCTTCCATGTCTCTCTATCCCAGGTGGCTTTTAGCAAGCTTTCTCCTGTAACATCTCTCAGCCCCCGTTCTGTCATCAATTTGCTCAAACCCTTCAAATATGTTATCCGCTGCGTTCCTCTGTCTTTTTTCCCTCTATCTGGCCTGTTAGTATCAAGTTCTCTAAGCCCTCCTTCCTCATTGCATGTCGCAGGAACTTCAGTTGTCTCTTCCTATTAATTTCCTTTTCGTTTCCATCATTTCTAAGACCTCGTCATTGCTCACATGATCGGTCCATGGTATCCTTAGCATCCTTTTGTAGAACCACATTTCTGCTGCCTCAGGCCTCTCCTTCTTTGTTGATATTGTCCAGCATTCACTGTCATATTGAAGAACTGACATCACATAGCAATCCAGTACTCTCTTCTTTGTTTCTAGTGAAAGTTACTTTACTCAGCTTCTGGAATGTGACTTTCACCATAGTCCAATCGATAAAGCATTGGTTGAAGTAATCTAATGACCTGACCCAAAGAGTTACAAGTTCAATACCTGGCCACATAAGAGGTAAACCAAAAAATTGTAGAGTTGAGTTACTAAATGGAAATAACTAAAACTGAGATATCACAATAATCACATGTCATGTGGAACTAGAACAATCTACTCTTGTGAAGTAAATAAAGGTTTTGGTTCAAAATTCCAACATATATCCCCTGAAGAATATTAGATTGTACAACAACTGAAATGTTTTTGAATATCACAAAGAGATGAGGGCAACAGTTTAAACAATGTCAGCATTATAGAGAGAGTAATTTTATGTTTATTTGTGTTTTGTTTTTTATGTTTTTTTTAAAATAAACACAAAATCCATAAAACCTGGAAAGATATATCTTTGATTAATACAATGTTCCATAAGCCTGAATAAATTATTATTTTGTCTATTAATGGAGGCTCCTTGACATTCTATCACCTTTTTGATAATCATTGATTTTATTAACATTTTTACTGTGTTGATTTTAGTATAATTAAAATATAGCCAACACTGCAAGTTGTTACAAAACCAAAACATTAACCAGAAAACTCAATATAAGCTTGTAAATAGACTTGTCGGATCAAAACTTTTTTATGAATAGCATGACTGATGCCAAACACATTCAGAAATATCTAAACTGTCAGCTGTACACAACGCCTTTCTCAGATCAATGGTTAAAAACAGTTTTACAAGAGTAAAGCCTATAAGACTTGATGAAGACCACACTTCTTTGAAACTTGTAAACTGCAGAATCGGAAATGAAGAACTGTATCCAATAACAGAAACTGCATCAACTGAGGACTTTCAACAATAGTGACAACTAAAATAGAAATCACATATAAGTCAAAAAGAACTAATGATATAATCTGGATATGAACATTCCACATTACTTTAAATAAAATATAATGAAAAAACAAATATGGGAAAGATTGATTACCAAATGGAACTTGTGAAATATTTTTTCCTGAAAAATAATTTTAAATGAATGAAAAAAAAATCTCATACATTTCAACTGACACTAGTATTAGATGGTCAGTCAATGATACCTGGATGTTTCCTTATAAGGAAACTGCTAATATTGCCTTTACCATTTAATATATATATATATATATATAAATGAAATGATTTGAACATGCTTGGCTACTGACATTTGTTTACATTGTGTATATAACATCTCTCTTCCTCTGTCATGCGCTGATAGCTTAGAGGTAGAATCTTTAACTGATGTCAAATTATTTGGGTTTCAATCCCAGCTGGAAGCAATCAGATGTTTAGCCATCCTGATGAGCTGTGATACAGCAAAGCAGGACTCAATGCGGATGACTATATATGCATATATATTTAATTATTACATGAGAACATACAAAAACATTAAATTAATGTTTTGAATGTTTCAATTTTATTCTTTGTTCTTCTTCATTTGTGTATATATATATATATATATATATTAGATGGAACAAAAGTTTTTAGTGTTTTTAATGATATTTGAACATATTGACCTTGATATTGTGAATTCCTTAATGGCCTCTATAACAGCAACAGAAAAAAAGAAGCTTGGTGGGAACAGACAACTTTTTCCTTCCCATCTATTCCCACATAAGACCTTAACACCCAGTCCTGTGATTCTGTCAAATTAATTTCTTATGCTATATTTTCTTTCTTACTTTTATTTTTTTTCATCAACTAAGTACAACTATTGAATGTAATATATAAATGAGGAAGGCTGAAGAATTTATTGGTTGGAATACCATGTTAAAACATGCAAATATAAGGGCATTTGAAAAATAAATGAAATGCTGAAAATACATCATTTGAGAATGTCAATAAACAAGAATTTAATTCCTTGAAAACTGCATTACAAACAGGAAAAAAATTCCTTTAATTTTATGAAATGCAGAATTAAAACAAAATTCCTTTGTCTTCAGAGAAGAGAAAAAGTTAGATGCAAAATTTTAACAAAAAAAAATGCAAAACTTTGATAATTGAATGTTTGAAACTTGACAGGCTGAGTAAATTTCTTACGCTTTTATTTCGAAAATTCAGAGAAAGAGAAAAAAATTAATCTTCAAAAGTTTAACAAAATGTTCTTTTTATTTCTGTTGTTTATGAACAATTTTAAGATTCCATGTTGTTAATATGGATTTTTATACTGATTGTATATCGACTGAATGGAAAGTGAAGAAAAAGACTTGTCCAAGGTGTAGATTGCTATCATTCAACATTGTTTGCTGAAATAAAAACTGACTGAAATGATCAACAATGGAAATTTTTTTTTTTTTTCTTAAGGATGAATGGTAATTTCAAACAGATATACACAGGAGCCTAAAAGGCAAAGGAATGGACCTTGCATAAGAACTCAAGGCTTGTTCTTAAGCAGGCTTGTCAGATCAAGGTTTTCATCTGGATGTCCTGCTTAGCACAAAATTCACTCAGCCACTTTCTCAGGTCAGTTATTAAAAATTGCTTCAAGCAAATGAAGCTTGTAGGTTTTAGAGAGAATCATTCTTTTTCAAATCCCATGAGCTGGGGCTAAAGAATCTCAAAAAACTGTACCAAATAATGGAAACCGTATCACTTGAGGACTTTCAACAGTACATGCAACTGAAAGAGAAAATAATGACTGAATGAAGATGTTGACATTTAACACTATTTTAAGCAAAAGTTTACTAATAAAAACCCAATCAATACTGGGAAAAGTGATAACAGTTAGTAGACTTGAGAAATTTATCGTCCTCAAAATTATTTTAAGAAAAGATTTTATAAATTTTAACCAAAAGTATTTGAACCTCCAACCCCTGATCACATAGGTAAAACCACCATGTGATCTGGCATATCTTAGACCTCTTGACCATGAATGACGAGTAGTCTCATTGAAGTCAAATTAAGCCTATGACACAATCCTGCCAAATGACACAGATTTTTGCAACAAAAATTTATTGTAAATAATCAGGCCGGTAAAAAAATATATATAATACTGTTTGATTATAAACATAATATCTACTTAAATATGAGTAATGTTCAAACAAATCATTTCAAATTGTCAGTTGCTTTTAACCAGTTTCATTAATCTTCATTATATATATATATATATATATATATATATATATATATATATGAAACGAAGATTAATGAAAATGGTTATAAACAACTGACAATTTATATATATATATATATATATATATATATATATATATATATATATATAAATGAATATGAATATATCAGCTCTATCACAGATATTGTGCACTTTCAAATAAGTACCACGTATATATCATATATAAATAATATAATATATATAACAAATTGCATATATATATATTGATATTTATAATTATATACATACACTTTATATATATATATATATATATATATATATATATAACCAAAGAAAATTCATCACTGTTCCAAATCCATACCTACAAGGTTCTAACTACCCACATACATTTTGAATCCTGCACTTATCATCTTGCCATTTTTATTTAGCATAATCTTTCTTTATAAGAAAATGATTAATATTATTGCCGTTACCATATATCATTACCATGCACATAACTTATCAAAATTAGTGTAAGCAAGCAGTATAGCCTGGCATTGCTTGAGTGTAATGAAAGCTTTAAAACTAATCCATGGTCCTGGAGCTCAGACTCTTTAGACTAAAAAACAATAGTTGTTTCCAGTTAAAGCAAAACTGAAGCAATAGTTGTTTTCCAGTTAAAGCAAAACTGAAGCAATAGTTGTTTCCAGTTAAAGCAAAACTGAAGCAATAGTTGTTTTCCAGTTAAAGCAAAACTGAAGTAATAGTTGTTTTCCAGTTAAAGCAAAACTGAAGCAATAGTTGTTTTCCAGTTAAAGCAAAACTGAAGCAATAGTTGTTTTCCAGTTAAAGCAAAACTGAAAGAAAAATGGATGGATGTAAGTCAAATTTTGATTTCCTGGTATCCATATCAAATAAGTTTTTTCGTCATAAATTGAATTTTGAAGGCTAAATAAATCCTCTGAATAAATGGTATCATTTACTAAGACTAAGAACTGCAATTATACCTACTTAGAGCCAAATCTGAATCAAAAACTAAAATAAAAGGGCTGAAAAAAATACAGACATACAGGCAGATAAACAGACACACACACACACACACAAACATCTTGCCTTTTATATATATATATATATTGATTTTCTGCACTATTGTAAGAACTGAAACCTTGAAATTTCTGAATATCATTTCTTATGTCTTTGTCTATGAGTGTATCAAATTTGATTAAAATCGGACCACTCCTTCTATAACCTGATTTTTTCGATTATCGATTTTCAATATTTATCAGGGGTACCTCGACACAAAACCTAGCTAAGAGCACTCGCAGACGCTTATAGTACAACTGTGTAAATTTTGAAGAAAATTGGTTCAGCTGTTTTGGAATCTATAGATAATGGACACACATACAAAGTTCCATTTATAAATAACTTTAGATTTAATCTGAAACAAGTGGTATTTCTTTTCACAAACAAGTAAGCCAATGTGATTTTTCAGCATTTTATCACAAAACTTTCTATTCATCTAAATTCATAAAATCATTTCACCTTAAACATTTTATTTTAAAATTGATGTATAGGGATACTGAGAGTAAAAACAAATGAGAAGTCTAGTGAGGAGAAAGGACAATAAAAGAACAGGAATGAAGAAGACAGAAGATGATGACTGAAATTGCATATAAATTTTTAAATATCCTAGATGACAGGAAAGCAAGAACCCAGTAGATACTTTCACATGTGAGAAGTAACAGAAAAGAATCTATTAGAAGAGAATATACAGTTACATCTCGCTATTTCACCAGTAAGACAATGGGACCTAATTCCATCTAGTAGAAAACAGAAAAATGCTTTGCTGCATTTTAAAGGGTGTTACTTGAAGCGTATGAAATTTCTAATAAGATAATGACTACATAAATTTCAAAGCAGAAACTTTTTTTAAATTAGAAAATATTAAAAAGAAATTATTAATCATTACACCCCAAGCAATAAAAGAACAAGAAACTGAAGATGACAATCAATGTTGCATTTACATTTTTGAAGATTGTAAACAGCTGGGAAGAAATGTGAGAAACGACACTATTAGAATAGAACTTACAGTTACATCGAGTTAATTCAATAGAAAAATGATGAGACCTAATTGCCAGTCTAGTAGTGAACTTAAATTTATGTGGTCATGGTACCAAGGAAGAAAGCTCATCAGAACAAATCCCATAAAAATATTTATAGAAAAAACTGGGGGAAGCCACGTTAGAGTAATCGAAATTTAAGTGAATTTGAGATGCCAGATCAGTGCTGATTACATTGCAGACCCCACTTTGAATTCTGTTGAGAATCTCAAGATATATAGCAGGAGCACCAGACTAGATATAGCAGCAATATTCAATGTACAAATGGATGACAGATTTATAAATGTGTTAGATAGATTCTAACAAGAAATTCAGCAGTGAATCAACTTTCTTAACACCAGTCCTAGCAGTTGAGTCAATAAAATTACCCCACTCCATGTAAGTGGAAAGCATGATCCAAAAAAGGCACAATGAGCTCCTTTCTTGGAGGTTAGCATCAGCCATGCTAATTTTAAATTTTTTTTGTGTAATCATTCAGTTCAACTTTTTTCATCACAATTCATCACGTGTACTTTTTTTTTTTTTAATCACATCATCTCAAGCAAGGCGGTAAGGCCACTGGTGTGCAGGGGGCTACGTAAGAGTGAATAGATTGGAAAAGAGAAAGCCGGAAACCATGTCCTAAGCAGGGAACAAGGGATGAGCCTCTTCACCTGTTCAATAGACGTGGGTGGAGTGTGAACTGGGTGATAGTTCAGTCTATCTACTCCAATTAAAAAGAAATAAACAAAAAAGAAAGTGAAAAGATTGGAAAAGAGAAAGCTGGAAACCACATCCTAAACAGGGAACAAGGGATGAGCCTCTTCACCTGTTCAATAGACATGGGTGGAGTGCAAACCGGGCGATAGTTCAGTCTATCTTCTCCAATTGTAGTGGCATTTACCCTGGGTTTTGAACCGGCTGCTTCTTTAGAAGTTTCATGGGAATCTTGTCAGTTTTCTATTTTTGCTCCACAAGCGGTCTCCAGCTGCATGTGGTGCAAAGATTTTCCCGCACTAAGTTGCCAATTTTTACTGTAGTAGACTGGTTGCCAACCAAGATTGGGGAACTCAATCTGACCTACTATTTACTCATTGCTGGGGGAGAAAAGATAGATTCATACCTTTTCCAAGGGTGTTATCATGTAAGTGAATGTTTAGAATTTGATGGGAATTTGAACTTGGCTATCCAATTTCTCAAACCAAGCTATTAGCCATTACTCCACCACGCTTCCTATCTGATATTCATAATATCATTATTCATTCAAGAAACCATTTTTTATTATTTTCTATAATATTTCATTTAAATTGTATATCTATCTTTAAAGAATAAGATTTAATTTATTGAATTCTTCAATGAAATTTCTGATGTCATTAACTTCTTGGAACCACCACATAATAAAAAAGTATTGCATGGTGGTAAAATAAGTGTTGATCTTAAGATATGGAGAATGTGTCACACACAAAAGAACTCCCCTTTCCATTTCCATGAATTGCTCTGTCACAACATGAAAACACTGTCATACAGCAAAATTGGTGCTCAGCCTCCAAGAATAGAGAAAGGGTTTCTATTTCTGTGTATAATGGGAACTGGCCAACTGTTCACTTTAATGTTACATATTAATTATTGTTTAAGTTCCAGTCACTTTAAATTTGATGGAATGAAAAAAAGAAAAAAAGGCCTCCAGTATTTGTTTGTACTTCTGAAATGTGGTATTGTAATTATTTACATTGTTTGGACTGTTGTCTTCATCTTTGTCATATTCTCAACATTTTGGCTATCATAAGCTCTGACCTTCTTTAGGTGATTAGAATTTTGAACTGAACCCTTTATTTTGATCACTGAGGTATATTGTTCTCGTTCCATCAGTCATGCTACTTCCAGATATCTTAGTTACCTTCATTTCACTCAACTCTCTAAGGTTTTGCTCACAACTGCCATAACCAGGTATTGAACTCACATCTATTTGGGTCAAATCAGTGGATCTAACTAATGCTTTTTATCCACTGGGCCATGTGTCCTTGAGCATGAGAACAATCTACCCCAGTGATGGAAATAAAGAGTTCAGAATCCTAAATCACCTGAAAAGGTCAGAGCATACAATTAACAAAATGTTGTGAATAAGTATTATGGGGAAACACACCTATTCCTCAGATTATGGACTCTCCCTCCTGTATTAATAAATGTTAACAGGAAGTTAACGGGAGAAGTTTTTAGGAGTTTCATCGGAGTTCTTCAGAGTTCTCTTGGAGTTCAGTAGAACTACTAGGCAGTTGATATTAGTCAGTAGTTAGCCAAATACTAAGGAGCCAGCTTTCAGTGGAAGATTACCAAGTTCCTAACTTTTTTGGCACGTTAAGTCGATTAGCAACCAACATAGCAGGATTATAACCTTCAGTGCGAAAACTACCCCACAACAATCAGACAGTAAAGATGAGAATAGCAGTCCAAATAATGTGAAAAAAAAAAGAATTCTTTTTCTGTCTGGAGCAGAGTCATTATTTGCACACAGTTTTAGATCAGTGAGCTTAAAATTTCAACCAAAGATATTGTGCCTTCTTTTGCACAAATGCATTAAGAAAGACATTTATCCATCTCTTCTACCCACTAGCTATGGATTAAATAGCAGGAGAGACCGTGCTCCCTAGCCTTACTTGACAATCAGTTTAGAAGGAAAACAACTAGTTGGTTATAGGACTAATACCTAGTTAAACTTTATAAACACCATCTTGTGCAATTTGATTGTAACCCAAAGCTCCCTAGGGAGTATACTGATTCAAGTAGAAGAAATTTAGAAAAACTCTTCCCTCTACTATTCTACGGACACTGAGATGTTCAAGGATTTTCAGAAGTCAGCCATTTTTTACTTTCTTTCGGATTTTCTTAATAGATCCATTTTTCATTGTCAGTGACTATCTTATCTAAAATTGACTTTTTCTGTGTAAAGCAAGATAAGAACGACAATTGTTTAAATGCTAGAAGATATTTTTTCTCATTTTTCTAACTTCAGGATTTTTTAAGGCTTGAAAATCAACAGACGACATTCAACTGATTCAACTCTCATTTTTTTATGCAATTCTCACTTGTTTGTTTGTTTTTTGTATTGTATCTTTTGTTCAGAAATTCTTCAAGTTCATCATTTTTCAAGATCTGACAGCCTCGAGAATTTTTTTTTTATTCTTGAGATCTTTCTCCTCTTTTGTTGCTGTCTTTTCTCCAGACTAACCTCCTTAACAGATTACACTGCTGATTCTCACCAGTTCTTTCTTCATGTATTGGAATTATTCTGAAAATTTATCAATGCAAAAATAAGATGTTGGATGTAAATTTTTGCATCTCAACTGAGTCTTTTGAGTGACAAATAAAATTATTCGCCCACAACGTATGTTTGGCAGGAATGTTCTATTTTACTTTTTTCATTTTTAAAATCTCCTAACTACATCATAATGGGCAGCTTATTGTGGTTTAATGATCAACAAGCTGGCCATATCAATCATTAGTTTTGAGTTTTATATTTCCTCAGTGTTCCATACTCACGGCCTTGTGCTAATACTAAGCTTAGTATGATAAAGTGTGGCTGGTGTAATGTGTAACAGCTACATAAATAAAAAATCTGAATTCAGGTCCCACTCAAGTTTCATTGCACTTTCACACAAAGACGCTTGGAGAAAAGTATGAATCTCTGAACTGACCCATCTATGAGTTAAATACTAGGACAGATTGAGCCCTTCAGCTTTGGTTGGTGATGAGACTAGGAGAAGCATAACTCTGAATTTCAAAACTGTATGTAGCCCTGGCAAAGCACATGCAATGCAGCTAAGGTAAAAATTATGGAGTTTATATTGATTCATGATTCCCATTGAGTTTGGCTTTAATTGATTGGTAGCAATATAATGCACCTGCCATTAAGGCCTCTGATTGGAAGATTTTAAGGAGTGTAAAACCACCACTTAATTGCTGTTGTTTCCAGGTCCACCCCAACCCGTGATTGTAGCACCTGTTAGGCTCCCAAATGGTGACTCACCGAACTGGTGTTAAAACACAATGAAAGTTTAGAAATACATTATATAGTGAAGGTATCAGCAATACATTTTTGGAAAGTAATGACTAATGCTCTGAAGAAAATTAAAGTTCAGCATAAAATGACCCATAAAGAGTTGATATGCCGCTAAGCAAACGAAATAATCAATCCTCTAACTCTCAGCCAGATACAACTGCTAGAAAGCAGTTGAATGATTAAAAATGACATCTAGAAAATGAATCCTGGAGGTCTCAGAGAGGACCATTCTACATGTAGCCTTGTAGACTGGAGCTACTGAATCACCAAGAACTTTGTTAAATAACAGGAACTACATCAGTTGCAGATTTTCAACAGTAGTAACAACTAAAATGGATATTACATGTAACTTTAGAAAATAATGATATGAGCAAGGCATTGACATTCCACACTACTTCAAACAAAAGGTTAGGAAGGAAGCCCTCATCAATGCTGGAAAGTGCAATAACAGGTACTGAAATTGAGAAACCTCCCAGAAAATTAAATTTCGGCATTCCCTTAAGGTGTTAATATGCTGGTAAGCAAATAAAACAAACTTGATTGTTTGAGTACAGGGTGCTGAAAAGTTTCCAGGTTTACACATTTTCTAACATTAGACTAAACTTCAGAATTTTTTGAATTCCTCATTGATCTGAGAACTTTTCAACACCCACTAGTAAATAACAATTTGATTAAAATTTAGTACAAATGTGTGAAATATTAGTTCGTTTGCTCATTTGAGATGTTTATTTTCATTGAAAGAATAATTCTATCTTTCCTTAACATTTATTATTGCTGATATGGTTAAAGAAAGAGAAAATGACTTTAGTGATTTGTCAGATGATGAATTATATATTTTGTTTCGTAATGAGATGGCTGACAGCCATATCACATTGAAATATTAGTTCTCATATAAAACTAATGTTATACAGCCTGGGTAGTATGTACCTACATGGGTGACCAGTTGGGAATACCAGGTGCTGTAAGCTTGGATGTGCAGATGGTGTAATAGATAAAGGCTTTGGATTGGAAATTGGAGTTAAGTAATGTTAAACCTGGTTAGTATCTAGATGGGTGACCACTTGAGAATATCAGGTGCTGTAAGCTTGGATGTGCAGATGGTGTAATAGATAAAGGCTTTGGATTAAAAATTGGAGTTAAGTAAGGTTAAACCTGGTTAGTATCTAGATGGGTGATTGCTTGGGAATACCAGGTGCTGTTAGCTTGGATGTGCAGATGGTGTAATGGATAAAGGCTTTGAATTGGAAATTGGAGTTAAGTAATGTTAAACCTGGTCAGTATCTAGATGGGTGACCACTTGAGAATATCAGGTGCTGTAAGCTTGGATGTGCAGATGGTGTAATAGATAAAGGCTTTGGATTGGAAATTGGAGTTAAGTAATGTTAAACCTGGTCAGTATCTAGATGGGTGACCACTTGAGAATATCAGGTGCTGTAAGCTTGGATGTGCAGATGGTGTAATAGATAAAGGCTTTGGATTGGAAATTGGAGTTAAGTAATGTTAAACCTGGTTAGTATCTAGATGGGTGACTGCTTGGGAATACCAGGTGCTGTTAGCTTGGATGTGCAGATGGTGTAATGGATAACAAAATTGGAGATTGGATAACAGAATTAGAGATTTCAGTCATGTTTGTAGCATTTACTTCCGTGCAAACATCCTTGGGAAAGGTATGAATTCACCTTTTCTCTTAAATCTATCAATTAATTAATATCTTGTGTCAGTAATTCATGATTATCTTAATAATAATTTACAATGTAAAATATTTTCTGGTTTTGAATAACTTGTAAAATGTTGATAAACTATAAAGTCTCATCAATCATGATACTGAGATTTCACGTGAACTCTAATCATGTTATGATTGAGAAAATCAAAGTGATGCTGATTATTGTAAAAAAAAGCGGGATTCTATTCTTGAGACCTGGGATTTGTGCAAAATGATCAGTCATGAGTAACATCAGCATACAAAAAAAAACAAAAAACAAGTAAAGACAAGCAAGCTGATATTTGTGTAAGCAATACAATGGAATCATTTACCTCACTCCATGTTTCAAGATCCACACCTAGTAAGACGTAATTTTCTTTAATCAGTTCTCTCTGTAAAGATCCAATAAAAAAAATTTTTTTTATTTCATTTATTTTTGTTTATTCTTATATAGTTTTAGTTTTCTATCTTTAAGTAATGTAGTAAAAATTGTTTTTGTCTCTGCATTTTGAGATGAGTTCTGATCTTTTATTTAGCAGTTTGTCTTGGAAGGTAATTATAGCTATCTAATCTAAACTTATTTATAAATGGAACTTTGTGTGTGTGTCCATTACCTATAGACTCCGAAACAGCTGAACCAATTTTCTTGAAAATTTACACAGTTGTACTATCAGTGTCTGCAAGTGTTTTTAGCTAAGGTTTGTGTGGAGGTACCCCCGATAAATATCGAAAATCGATAATCAAAAAAATCAGGTTATAGAAGGAGTGGTCCGATTTTAATCAAATTTGATACACTCATAGACAAAGATATAAGAAACGATATTCAGAAGTTTCAAGGTTGCAGTTCTTACAATAGTGCAGAAAATTGATAATATATATATAAAAGGCAAGATGTTTGTGTGTGTGTGTCTGTTTATCTGCCTGTATGTCTATATTTTTTTCAGCCCTTTTATTTTAGTTTTTGATTCAGGTTTGGCTCTAAGTAGGTATAATTGCAGTTCTTAGTCTCAACCATGATACCATTTATTCAGAGGATTTATTTAGCCTTCAAAATTCAATTTATGACGAAAAAACTTATTTGATATGGATACCAGGAAATCAAAATTTGACTTACATCCGTTCATTTTTCTTTTAGTCTTGCTTTAACTGGAAAACAATTATTGCTTCAGTTTTGCTTTGACTGGAAACAACTATTGTTTTTTAGTCTAAAGAGTCTGAGCTCCAGGACCATGGATTAGTTTTCAAGCTTTCATTACACTTGAGCAATGCCGGGCTATACTGCTTGCTTACACTAATTTTGATAAGTTATGTGCATGGTAATGATATATGGTAACGGCAATAATATTAATCATTTTCTTATAAAGAAAGATTATGCTAAATAAAAATGGCAAAATGATAAGTGCAGGATTCAAAATCCATGTGGGTAGTTAGAACCTTGTAGGTGTGGATTTGGAACAGTGATGAATTTTCTTTGGTTATATATATATATATATATATATATATATATATGTGTGTGTGTGAAGTGTATGTACATAATTATAAATATCAATATATATATATGCAATTTGTTATATATATTATATTATTTATATATGATATATACGTGGTACTTATTTGAAAGTGCACAATATCTGTGATAGAGCTGATATATTCATATTCATTTATATATATATATATATATATATATATATATAAATTGTCAGTTGTTTATAACCATTTTCATTAATCTTCGTTTCATATATATATATATATATATATAATGAAGATTAATGAAACTGGTTATAAGCAACTGACAATTTGAAATGATTTGTTTGAACATTACTCATATTTAAGTAGATATTCTGTTTATAATCAAACAGTATTATATATATTTTTTTACCGGCCTGATTATTTACAATAAATTTTTGTTGCAAAAATCTGTGTCATTTGGCAGGATTGTGTCATAGGCTTAATTTGACTTCAATGAGACTGATCGTCATTCATGGTCGAGAGGTCTAAGATATGCCAGATCACATGGTGGTTTTACCTATGTGATCAGGGGTTGCAGGTTCAAATACTTTTGGTTAAAATTTATAAAATCTTTTCTTAAAATAATTTTGAGGATGATAAGTTTTCCAGATTTTCTCCTTCATGTGTATGAGAGAAAGAGCACTTAAAACACACTGAGACTATTTACTAATTTATTTTTCAAATGTACAAATATACTGATAAACTTATAGTTACAGAGTAAAGTGGATAGAGAACAGTTAGTAACAACTAAGCATAGCCATAGAGAGCGGTTAGTAACAAATAAAAGGACTTTTGTTTGCTCTTCTACTTCAGAATTAAATTAGTGAGAAGGGTGCTGGTTTTCTCCTAAAGACAAAGTTTACAGATTTTGAATTTATTTTTGTAGGCTGATGCTGTCTTCCTTATTTTCCATGATATTTTTAGTGTGATTTTTTTATTTATTTTAATCTTAAGATATATTTAAAAGGAATTGTGCTGTCTACATATTTGCTGTTTGTAAAGAATGTTATGTGTGCGTAGTTTCTTTTGTTTCTAGGGTCCTTCCTCTACCGAGTGCCCATAGCTCAGAGGTAGAATTGCTGACTGATGTTAGTTCAGTCGAGTTTCACTTCTGACTTGAAGCAATCAGGTAACAGGAATGTCTGCAGATGACTATTTACGCTCTCACATGCCAATTGAGTACTATGGAGAAATGGTAGACTTTAAAAACAGTAGCTACTCACACATTTATGCATCATTCATTTAGTAACGAATTTGAACACTCTCAGCTACTGGTGCATGTTTACATTGTTTATAACACAATATTTTATATTTAACATGCTAAAGTCTGCCTTCTTCTACCGGGCACCTATCGCTCAAAAGTAGAATTGCCGACTGATGTCAATTCAGTTGGGTTTCAATCCTGGCTTGAAGCTATCGGATGTCTAACTGTACTGATGAGCTGTGATACAATGAAACAGAACTGTCTACGGATGACTATTTATTTTGTATATATATTATATTTACATACACTTAACCTTTAATATTAATCTGTAAATATAGTATACCTCAAAACTATATTTTATCATATATAGTTATAGACGCTATGTTGTTGATACATGAAGTTAAAACTTACTTATCTGGATACTGCTTATTTTCTTTTTGTTTTATTTCTTTGTCCTTTCTTTTTTCCTTTTTTCTCTTGTTTCTATTAATCAATCGTCTACTTTTTCTTTATCCTTGCTTTTTTCTATTCTTTGGGGTTCTTTTTAAATGAGCAAGAAATCTTTTGTAAATTACCATTACAATGTCTATTCTAAATATGGACATGTGAGTGCCTGTGTAAAAAAAATTTGGGTGGGGGGATATTTTGAGGATTAACTATTGTACCATTTGGGTCTGACGAGTCGCAATTATAACATCATTATGTGGTGAAATATGTATTACCCATTGAAATAGTAGTAAATAAAAAATCTTTTAAAATATACATATATTTAGGCAGCAAATTTTCTTTTTCAGTTATAATGCACAAAAGATTATCTGTGAGTATGAACGGATTTTATTAGAAATAAGCAGACACAATGTTTGCAATTTATTTAATCTGACATATATAACTCTGAAAAGGAAAGAAAAATATATTTGACTACCTGTTGTGTGTCCAGTTATATGTTAGCAGTAAAAGAATAATTGCTATTTGTTTTGTTTTGTTTTCTGTGCAGTGTACTTTCAGGACATGGAGGATTACAGCCCACCACATCTTAACATCATTTGTAGAGCTTAGTAAGTCTTGTCTATGCACTCACCAGCCCAGTCACTGTTCTGCCATTTATTTACACAAGCTTGTTAGGTAGTCATGGTTCTCTACAATTTCTTATCCTTTGCAGCGATTGTCTCTTCTATTCCCTGCTCTGCCATCTATTTACACAAGCCTTTGTGGTAAGAATAATGGTTCTCCACAACTTCCTGTCCTTTGTAGCTCTAAGCAGTGGTTATCTCATTATTCCTCCCAATCCTTTTTCTGCCATCCATTAACACAAGCTTGTTAGGTATCTATTTCACTCCCTGTTCTACCATTTATTTGCACAAGCTTGTTAGGTAGATGATCATGGCTCTCCACAACTTCTTGTCTTTCATAGCTCAAGGCAATATTTGTCTCTTTACTATCTATTTCACTCCCTGTTCTGCTATTTATTTGCACAAGTTTGTTAGGTAGGTGATCATGGCTCTCCACGACTTCCTGTTTTTCATAGCTCAAGGCAATATTTGTCTCTTTACTATCTATTTCACTCTCTGTTCTGCCATTTATTTGCACAAGTTTGTTAGGTAGGTGATCATGGCTCTCCACGACTTCCTGTTTTTCATAGCTCAAGGCAATATTTGTCTCTTTACTATCTATTTCACTCTCTGTTCTGCCATTTATTTGCACAAGTTTGTTAGGTAGGTGATCATGGCTCTCCACGACTTCCTGTTTTTCATAGCTCAAGGCAATATTTGTCTCTTTACTATCTATTTCACTCTCTGTTCTGCCATTTATTTGCACAAGCTTGTTAGGTAGGTTACTGTCTCTTGCCTTCAGTATGTCTGAGTGTCCATTTCTCCAAGTCCTCTTTCCTCATTATATGTAATAGAAATTGTTACATTTTCTTATGGTGAGTAGAAGTGTCCTTTTTGTGTTCATTTTCTTGAAAACTCCCTCATGGCTCACATGTTCCTCCATAGCATTCTCAGCATCCTACTGGAAAAGAACATTTCTGCTACCTCAAGTCACTCCTTTTCATCTGTGAAGAAAATTGTACAGCATTCACTGTTACATAGAAGGATTGATATTACATAGCCGTTCAGTTTTGTTTCTAATGAAATTCTGCTGTTTCCTAATACTTCAATAAGTCTTTGCTAGCAAAGCCCAAGGCAAAAACAATGTTATATGAGAGGGAGATATACTTAGAAAGACGAGAGAGAGAGAGAGAGAGAGAGAGAGAGAGGAAGTCTGACAAGTTGTCTTTTATAATTGAATTTATAAAAATTTTAATCAGTTTTCTTTTTGCATGGTCAAATATGTTAACCCCTTAACAGATTATCACGATTATTCTTGCTAGATATTGTCTAATGTATGCGGATTATTCCAAGAATTGTCATCTAAAATTTTTTTCAGTACAAAAATAAGATGCTGGGCATAAATTCTTGAGACCTCAACTGAGCATTGTAAGTGATAAATGGAAATATTTGTAATGTGACTGATACCGACTTGGCAGCTTGTAATGTGATCGATACTGACTTGGCAGCTCGGCTGCAGATGCTCTCTCACCAGCACGACGTGGCTTCCCTGTACCTCTTCTATAAATACTTTCACGGCTTCTGATCCAATGAACTTAGATTACTGGTGTCCCCTAGGTATGAATTTACATGAGCTATTAGATTAGCAACTAGGTCCCACCCTTTTACAATGAAACAGATAAAATGTAACAACAGTTTCTACTCTAACAGCTTCTTTTCTCGCACTTCCCACCTGTGGAATTCCCTTCCATATACTTGCTTCCCCGACAACTACAATCTCCAGGAATTTAAATGTAAGGTCAATAGAAATCTCCTATCACACTAACTTGCATCCATTCTCACAAGCTCTTTTTCATCTACTCCACCCCCATCCTCGGTATCCTCATCCGTCTATTACCCTCCTCCTGACATTTCCTATAACTAACCCTTCTTTCTCATCACTTTTCCCTATGTAATCCCCTGTGCAACAGTGGCAGTAGAATGCCTTGCTTGGGGTGAGATGATTAAAAAAAAAAAAAATTTGTCTTTGTCATGCCATCAGTGTGTGGGGGGATTTTTTGTTTCATTTTTAATTTGATCTTATAATCATTAACTACATTGTAACAAATCCCCCATTGAAGTATAATGTAACATTCCTGTTAAGGTCTTGATAGGGTCTTGTAAATGTGCATTGTGGTGTCATCGATATCAGCTCAGAATGGGAAATTGGTAAAGCCAAGTTCATATTCCATGTGATTTGTTGCATTCATTTATGTGCAAATACTCTCGGAAAATATATGAATCCATTGCTTTTCCCTGCAGCTATAGGTTAAATAGCAGGATAGATTTGATTCTATAGCTTAGGTTAGTAACCAGTCTACTGCAGAAAGAATTGGCAACCTTCTTTGGGTAAATCTTTTGCCTAGTCAGTCATAGATCAAAAGAAACATGATCGCCCAAACGTGTATCTTGTATGGCACTTAACTAACTGAAATAATTAAAAGTGAGTTCAATCCTTACTGGGTTATCATTACTAGTGGCCTTCTGCTAATAATACTAAGGTTAAAGCAAGGATTGTTGAAAATATTTCAGTTTGACCTATTTCCAAACACATCATTAGACGTTAACATTTTTTTAATCCCTTTTGGGTTAGACTGATAACTTTTTCAACATTGCCCCATAAAGAACAATTCAAAAGAGATTTAGTGCACTTGTGCATTATATTTTACTCTAAGTCATTCATTTGTTCATTCATTGGCGATTGTTACCATTGGAAGAATACATTTTTTTTTTCATTGAAATTTATTGCCACTGATTTGTAATTGTTGAAGAAAGAGAAAATGCTGAACAATTTGTCAGATGGTGAATCAGAAGTTTCATTTTTTGATGAAGAGAATTCAGTTTAATTCCAGTCAAATTGAGGTTCAAAGGTCAAAGTGATAATGATTCTGTTCTCAAGGCTTGGGAATTGGAAAAATTTAAATGGTTGACCAACTTAGTCTGATCCTGCACACATTTTCTTTACGGCTGCTTCAGGTGGGAAAACAAATAGGGAAAAACTGACTGTTAGATTTTTTTTCAGTCTCTATTTGGATGAAGAACTGTTAGTCCTCATGAAGGAACTAAAAAATTGGCCACTTAAATGGAAGTTACGAGATGGAAAGATGTATCATGTGTGGAATTACAAATGTATTTTATAATGAAAATTCATTAAAAAATTGTAGACGAGATGTCTCAAGATAATCCTAGAGTGTAATTTTCTGCATGAGTTTCCGAAAAAAGAAAAAAATGCTTTCTGCATAGATGGACTGCAGACTTGGAATAATATTTTAGCTCTAAATTGAAACAGTTTTTAATTTATTTTTCCCCTTTAAATAATGTTAAATTTGCATTTTGTATTCGATCATGACTTTTACAAAAATAAAAAAATGGTTACATTGATGTAAACGGTTAACACTGAGCATGAGAGGGCATTTTGAATTTATACAGTAATTTAACATGCGTGTTTGAATGTGTTATTTATGCTGATTTAACTGGCTCAATAGTTGCAGTGCTAGCATTCTGAAAATGAGATGTTCGAATCTAAATCATTTTTCAGTAATCATATTTGGCCTAGGGAGATATTGAGGTGCCATTTGAAAGTGTCTTAAAAATAAAGAATAAGTTGACCCAAGCCTTGTGATTGAAATTGAGTTTACAGAAATGTTGTGCTAATCCAAAGTCACAAGTCATTGTGACCAAGCTTGTTAATTGGTCAAAATATTTTTTTTTTTAATCATATCACCCCGAGCAAGGCGGTAATGCCACTGATGGGGGCTACGTAAGAGTGAAAAGATTGGAAAAGAGGAAGCCAGAAACCACATCCTAAACAGGGAACAAGGGATGAGCCTCTTCACCTGTTCAATAAACGTGGGTGGAGTGTGAACCGGGCGATAGTTTAGTCTATCTACTCCAATTGAAAAAAAAAAAAAAGAGTGAAAAGATTGGAAAAGAGAAAACCGGAAACCACATCCTAAACAGGGAACAAGGGATGAGCCTCTTCACCTGTTCAATAGACGTTGGTGGAGTCTGAACCGGGCGACAAACGTTTCTGTATAAGAAAACTGCTAACATTACCATGACCATTATTACGTAGTCAAGTTGGTTAAAGCGTTAGTTCATAAATTTGATGACATAGAAATTGTCAGTTCATACATTGGTTCGGGTAACACAGATTCAACCTCAATGAAAACTGTGTGAGTAATAAGTGATCAGTAAAAAAAACGAAACAAACAAAAAAAGCAAAATCGAGATAATTCTAGATATCTTGTCAGTCAATCAAGTGCCATACATGATACAGGCTTGGATGATCATGTCTCAAAAGAGACATGACTGACTGGGCAGAAGGTGTCTCTGCAGCAGTTTGCTATTACTTTCTGTGGGATACTGGTTGCCAACTAAAACTATAGAACCCAATCCTGTTCTTGACCAATAGCTGGAGGAAAGTGACAGATTAATACCTTCCGCAAGAGTATTTGTGCATAAGTGAATGCAATAAACTCAACAGGAATTTAAAATTGGATCTCATTTCAAGCGAATATCCATGGTACCACAACGCACATCCTGACAGACATGTAGAGCGAAACAAAAGAATCTACACCCTATATTAAATAAAAGATTCAGTTCAAAATTCCCATAATGGTAATATTAACTGTTTCCTTATAAGGAAACTTTCAGAATTCATTGACTAAGCAAAGAGTACTATTTTTTGTTAAAATTTATAAAATCTCCCTCTTCAGACAATTTTTCGATAAAATAGTTTTGTATTTCTCAAATCTAGTAATGATTATCACTCTTTCCAGTGTTGATGAGTGTTTACTTCCTCCTATTTTTGTTCAAAGTAATGTCGAATGTTTAACATCTTGAGTACATCATAATTTTTTTCTTTGAATTACATATGATACTCATTTCAGATGCCACTGCTTTTGAAAATTTTCAAATGATGTGGTTTCTGCTATTTGGTCATTGGTCATTTTTTTTCTTTTTTTTAAGAGCGAGGATTCTTTAGCATGAGTCAACATGCTTCAAAATAGGAAGCCCCACATGCTTTGTTTACTCAAAGCCATTTTTAATCATTGATTTTAGGAAGCGGTTGTATTTGTAGCGGAACTTTGGATCCTGATTGGTCATCAAATCGCAAAATTCAAAACACGTCAGAGGAACGGTTTTTTTCGCAGCTAAAAAACATCATTCTGGGAGCCACCCCACGTGACTGGATTCAATATTTAAGGATGGCCTCTAACCGGTCACGACGGTCAGTCAGAGAAGGCGGTTTGCTGACACACATCTAAAATGTAACCAACTTCAAATAGACCCGGAGATAAGGTCAGGTCGCACCTTGTTCTCTTTCTCCTTATCTCTTTCAACAATTACTACCACAAACATTTTGAATGAACTCTTGATAAATTAACTTTCTCAATGAACATTAATTTCAACGAATTCTTGTTATTCCTCCTTTTAATAAATTTCTATTTTAACATTCAAAATGTATATTTTATTATTCCACTCTTCTACACTAATCCACACATTCCAACTGCCGACAACAAAACTTTCTGATGAAAAGCTTCTGATCATAAATCTGCATAAAACTTGTAAGCTGTGGGGAGTTCGGTTAAGTCTGACACAAGGCCAAACAAAAGAAATATTAACCAGTTCCCTACGCCACACTGGTGACTCTCGACATACAAAGAACATGCACCCCTACGCTACATATTCAGCTGAGAGTTTAGACGTTTCTGAATGTGTTTGGTGCTATGTATAATATCCGTGTGAAAAGGTCACCTGGATTGTCAAACACCTGAAGAACGTCGGAAAACACAACAGTCGAAATGTTGTGATAATAACAAAAAGATGAGGACACTAGATCAAATGTAAATGATTTAAACAATGAGCTTCTCATCCTAGAATGAAAGAAAAAGGATTTTTTTGTTTGTTTCAAATATTTTACTGCTCCTTTTTTATGATAATAAAGAAAAAAGAAAGAACATGTTCTTTTCCTCACAACTTCGTTCACCAATTGCAGGCTCTGTGAACCATTCATTCCTGCAAGTAAAAGAAAGCCATCTGCAATGCAAATTTTAGGCAATCTTATAGGAAATCTCTCACCTCCTTAAGAACGTGGCAAACTTGGTTTTAGTTCAAGTAATTAGAAAGACATTGAGTCACCAGATTTCAATACACAAGCACAGTAAATAAAAGCAGAAAAAATAGAAAGGAAGCAAGAAACTTGAATATTTACACACCTCAGATATATCGCACTCATTACTCAAGAAAATCTGTATCGTGCTGGTTTAAAATCAGAATTGTCTTTCCACTTGAGGAATACGTAATAAGGGCTATCATTAACCTTATAACTTAGAAGTATTATTCTCTTCAACTACACAAGAACAGTTGCATGGATATATCTAAAATCATAAAAGTATTGTAAAAACATTAATGGTTAAAATTCGGTTGAATAATCAATGTACCTTTTAATCAAAATATCTTTCCCTATATAGTTTTACCTGCAATCTCTGAAAATGATCTTTAATATTTTTAGAGATTTTTTATTTTTTAAGGGATATTAAAAGGAACAGTTTCACATCTAGGACTTGCCATACCATATACACATGTTCAACAGATCCACATCACTATATTTTATTGGTTAGGAGAATGGTCTACTCGGCTTCTTTTACTTTTTAGGACTAACTCCAGCGAGGATGGATTCCTGACCACTTCCAATTTAACCTCTTCAAGTTGACAGACAGCTATTATCTATTCTACATATACTCATTTTCACCATAAAAACTTAATTCAGTAACCCTCAGTATTGAGTGGCTTTTGGGCCTTGTATTTGCTGAACATTCTTCTTGTTCCATGTGCCATTTCCCTTCAGGACGTAGGCAATCATGGCCTTCCACGTCTCCCTATTCCTGGTAGTTCTTAGCATGCTTTCTCCTGTTACCCCACCCAAACCTAACTCTGCCATCCACCTGCTCAGGTCCTTCAAATATGATATCTGCTGCTTTCCCCCGCCTCTCTTTCCCTCTATCTGATTTGTGAGTATCGGCACCCCGACGTGGTGTAATGGTTAACAAGCTTGTCTCGCTAGAATCTATTACAACTGAGTAGTGAGCTCAATCCTCACTGGCTATCCCACATCTTCGGCCTTGTGCCACATCTAAGCAGCGCTTAGTAAATCAACTATCTGACCTGTGAGTATCAGATTAAGCCCTCTTTCCTCATCACATGTCCCAAGAACTTCAACTGTCTCTTCCTGATGCTCAGTATTAATTTTCTTTTAGTTTCCATCCTTTCTAAAACCTCATCATTGCTCACATACTCAATGGATGGTGAACATTAGTATATGAATAAAATAATGGATACACTCTGGGTGGTTAGCATATCATTAGAGGCAAAACTTTGGAAGAACTGAGGATTTGTGAAAGGACTGAAACTCTTTTGACTACGGCAAGAACGCTGAGGAAGATAACCTGTGCTATACATACACATTCTCATAAAAGAAACAACACCAATTTCAAAATCACTGAATCTGTTCCACTTAGACGTAGTAGAAAATCATACAAGTGACTAGAGGATAAGCAATAAAAAAGAAAATAAAATCGCTACATTTTTAGTCCAAAGCACAGGGCCTGTGAAAACAAACAATAGCAAAATCGGCAATGCAGACAGCAACAGACACTCGCTTCAGAAGGAACCGTTTGCTACCGGCAACTTCAAAGCATCGCCGCCAATCACCTCTTTGATTTTGCTGACACTTAAGGACACTAGCTGAAGGTTTAAATGGCTCTTTTCTGTTTATGTATGTAAATCTGAAATGTATTTCATTCACCTATGCTTATTTAGACCTTTTATTTGAACTCCAATATTTCCAACGTTTAACTAAAAACTATATTGAAAAAACAAATTCTAGATTTAAAAATTAAAATGCTAACCGCTGATCCATTGATTTTATTAGAAATAAACGAATTTCCTCAAATTTACAAACTTTGCTTAGCACACACAAAACGCGAAATTTCACACCTAGATGCGAAATGTTTTCGGCCACTAGAAAACTAGGAAACATCTAAAAACAAAATAGAAAAGCCTGAATCACATCCGGGAGTGAATACCCAAATGACCTACAAACGATATTAAAGACGGGACAAGACAACCATTGTCAAGGAGTTAAGATGACGAGCGTAATTAACACGTACATTTGACATACGTCAAGCGATCGTTATTATTATTGTCTCTGTCTTTCTCTCTTACCTCTCATCTCTCATCTTCTTCCTTTTCACCATTCATCCTGAGCGATAACTTGAAAGACACTCCTAACCAACAATAAACGCTCATACAAACAAACATACATACACACATACGTTCCTGCCTACGTACACATAAACTCATTCTTGCAAAGACTACCACGAACTCTTGATGCCCTTAAGTTAATACTGAATACTGTTTCTCATGAACGTTTAACTTCTACCAATTCAAGTTATTCTTTTCCATTTATAAATTTCTATTTAAACATACAAAAGGTATACTTTTATTCTTCCACACATTCCAATCTCTGACCTTCTGATGATAGCGAATAATCCTTAGTTGTAAGGAGTTTGGTTATGTTTAATACAAGACCAATTTAATAAACATTAATCATTTCCTTACTGCTTCAAAATCAGTCCTGTTTTAATAGACTTTATATTATACTAACTTGCTGGTTTTCTAAGTCATTTGATTGAAGCATATGTAAATTTATTGTTCCTATAAACTTATGTTAATATTTTTATAACTTAAGTTCATATTTATTTAGTTTGTTATATGTTGAAATTTTCTCAAGCATTCTGTTAAAACAGGGGTCAGCAACACACGTGACACGACAAACAGTTTCTAATGGCACGATTTGTTAAACTGAGGAAGTTTCTGGAAGATTAAAATCTAAAAATTACTTTTGTTCTTCTTTCGGCTTTTGGTTCAACTTATTTCTGTGAGCAAATTTTCTCTGACATGAAAGCAGTTTTGAGCTCACAACGAAGTTGCCTAACACCTGAACAATTAGAAAATTATGTAAAAGTCAAAGTTACAAAGTATGTTGCCGCTATTGAGCAATTGGCTAAGACCCTGAAAGGGCCATTGAAAATAAAAATAAAAAAAAACAGTTTAAGCCTTATTTCTATTAATGTGGTTTTGAAGCTATGGAGAGCTGTTTAATGTTTCTTTGATTTGGCCTTGTGTCATACATAACCGAACTCGTTACAGCTTACAAGTTTTATCCAGAATTATCATCATCAGAATTATCAGGTTTTCATCGGCAGGTTGGAATGTGTGAATTAGTGTGGAATAGTGTAAGAATAAAATTTATTAAAAGGAAAGAATAACAATGAAGTTGTAGGAGTTAATGTGCGAATTAGAAACATTACTAAGAAGTTAAGGGTAGAGTTTGTGTTCAATGAGAAAGTTAAAGGTATCAAGATTTGTAGGAAATGTTCGTAGTAGTAATTGTTGAAAGAGTATAGGAGTACGTACGTATGTATTTGTTTGATAGGAATATCTTTGGATGGAGAAGAAGAAGTAAAAAAAATCATCAGAAGGAAAGAGAAAGAGGACAAATGTCCGGGTCCGCTTGAAGCTTCTCTCGTTACATTTTAGATCGTCGTCTCTGCTGCTTCCATCCCTGACTGACTATCTTGACGCTGACCGGGGCCTTTTAAAGTTTGCAAATTTTCGAACTTGCTTGCGAAGTCCTGGAGTCTTGCAAGTCGCTCCCATTGGTCAAAAATCAATTTAACACGTACTTGCGAAATCTGATTTCGACTTTTACTTCAAGCACATGGTCAATCCTTTTCTATTTGGGAAAAACCAGGATTTCACACGCCATTGTGAATTTTTGTAAAAGTGAAGAAGAAGCATGATGTTAATTCTTAATTTCTTATCCACTACAGTTTACATATTATTGAATATATTACTATGAGTTAAATATATGGATCGGAATCTGACAAGATGAATAGAATAAGTAAAGAACAAGTAGGAAAAAAGTGTCTTTAATCTCAATTTCTTTCAACGCAAACATTCATAACTGTTTTCTCTTATTTTATTTAAAAAGAACGCGTTGGCACATACAGTTAAAGTTAAGTTTTATCTTCTATATTTAATATTCATCCGCTGATTTATCACACGTGACACGTATATGACCTTTGTGGCCGCCGATAATGAATCCTGGTAGGACTTCTAATTCTGTCAAAATCATTTCACTCTTGAGGTTGAATTTCTATTTTTGTACATTTACTGGATTATTTTTCTATCTGTATGCAAACAGTTCGCTCTTAGTGTATTTATAAAGAAAAAACTTAGTTTACAAAAGAAGAGAAAGAAAAATTATATTTAAATGTATACAGCTAGAGATAAAAGCATTTATGTACTTCTGCGTGGGTCCATGTTGTTTGTTTGAAATTTAGTAGTCGGTTTGTTGAGTAAGTTTTTCCCATGAGGAGAAGACTAAACACGTCTGATACCGATCGCATCCTTCCTCTGGCTTAGCAAAAAGGAAGAAACGGGATATATGCTCTTACTTTTATAGACTTTTAGCGAATTTTCTGGCAGAGACTGTGGGGTAATCGCCCCCCACCCAAACATGGAATACTTCCTGTCACTTAATTCTCACTGACGTTTACCGGATATATGACGTAAATATGCAGGTGCATGAAATGATATTGTCTTTATTAAAAAGATAACAAATCAGTTTAATTCACAAAAAAACTTGTTTAATGTCTGATCAGAAAAAAATAAGAGAAAGGGGTGAGGAGAAAGGGTTATATAGTTTAAAAATAAAGTGTTGCTTTTTATTTTATGTGTTCATTGATTTAATTATTCAATGCTTATTGAAAAATCAATAACGATAGTTTTATATTATATGATAATAATAATAATAATAATATATAATGAATAAACATTATATTTAAATTCTTTCCCACATTATTGATAATTCACATCGTTTTGCAACCAAAGGTAAGCACTCTATACAAGGTTCGCAGCCAGTTGAGGTCAAGCGGTACGTTAAGTAGTAGTTTATATAGAGATTGTAGAATTCTACAATGTAGGATGTGCGTTGTGGTGTAGTGGAAATCAGCTCGGAACGAGAAATCGAGGAGCCGAGTTCGAATTCCAGCTGAATTCATTGCATTCACTTACGTGCAAATACCCTTGGGAAAGGTATTAATCCGTCTCTTCCTTCTAGTTATGGGTTAAATAACAGGACAGATTGGGTTCTATAGCCTTGGCTGGCAACCAGTCTACCGCAGAAAGCAATGGCAACCTACTGCGGGATAATCTTCTGCCCAGTCAGTCATGTCTCTTTCAAGACATGATCGCCCAAGCGTGTTTCACGTATGGCACTTAACTGACTGACTGTAGAATTCTTAAATATGCAACAGACAGTAATCAATTGTAGTTGAAGTTGAAACAGACAGCTCAAATTCACCCAGCAAATTGGTAGGTGGTTTACATAACAGCCTGGGAGATTCCACTCTGCGATCTAGAAAAGTTCATTCTATAGGTTCTGCTTCTTTAGCAATTGATGGTAGATGAGTTCAATTTGAGGTCAGGTGTGAGTTTGAGGCCCAGTATTTTATCAAGGCATGAAGCCTCCTTGAAGAACCTCCGTTCATCGTGCTTTATTGTGCTAGTTAGGGTTCTGATAGAATGTAACTAGTTTGACTTTCGAAGCATTAAATGTAACCACCTAGTTTTTTTTCCAATTGTAAAGTTAGTATTTGTCTATATTTCTGAGATGAGCTAGTATTTACAGTATTTACATTATTCGGACTATTGTACTCATCTTTGTTGCCATTTGTACGACGTTTCGGCCGTTGTACACTCCGGCCTCATTCAAGTGCTAGGATTTTCGAACTGAAACCTTTATTACAATCACTGGGGGATATGAATTCCATTCCTTGCGTAATAGTGAGATAAATCATGACTACCAAAAGAGGCACTACTATGCAGGGAATGGAGTTCATATATCTCAGTGATTGTTCGGTTCAAAATTCCTAGCACCTGAAGAAGGCCGGAGCGTACAACGACCGAAACGTCGTACAAATGGCAACAAAGATTAGGACAATAGTCTGAATAATGTAAATACTGTAAAGTTAGTGTTAGATCGAAAGAGAGGCCAGCTGCCAATCTCTGATTGTCATGAGATACGCCCCTATATCGCCAAACTGCATATGCTTTTTGCAGTGATGTGGCTTCTCTCTGTCTTTTTTATAAATATTTTCATGGCGATTGTTCTGATGAGCTTTACTCTTTGGTACCAAGACTTTATGAATTTAAGCCATAATATAACTTCCCTTTAACTTTTCTATAAATATTTTTATGGCAGTTGTTCTAATGAGCTTTACTCTTTGGTCCCAAGACTTTATGAATTTAAGCCATAATATAACTTCCCTTTAACTTTTCTATAAATATTTTCATGGCAGTTGTTCTAATGAGCTTTTCTCCTTGGTATATAGACCGCATGAATATAAATGTGATAGATCTCATCGTTTTACTGTTGAATTACTTGGATCAAACCATATATTCGACTCTTATGGTTTCTTTTTCGAAATACTTTTTTCTGGTTTCAATCTGTTGTAGAGTAGTTTTCGCACTGAAAGTTTAAATTTTTGAAGATCAAATTTGACTGGAATACAAGAGACCAGAAGAGAGTTCCTCAAGCAAGATGTGCAAGAAAAAAAAAACCTGTCAGCATAGGACTTACAGTTACATGTAACCATTTCAACAGTTGTTGTGGAGTAGTTTTCGCACTGAAGGTTATAATCGTGCTATGTCGGTTGGTAATCGACTTTACGCACCCAAAATGTTAGGAACATGGTAATCTTTTACTGAAAGCTGACTCCTTAGTATTCGGTTAACTGTCGACTAATATCAACTGCCTAATAGTTCTATTGAACTCCAACAGAACTCTAAAGAACTCCGATAAACTTCCCAAGAACTTCTGAAGAACTTCCTGTTAACTGTTATTAATATAGGAGGGAGAGTCCATTATCTGAGGAATAGGTGTATTTCCCCATAACACAATCTTACCTGTCACCGAAACCTTAAAACATTTAAATGCAAAGCCAGTCGCCATCTTCTCTTTTCCTGAATCCTGTTTTTTTATTGTTATTTCTCTTCACCTGTGGATCCTTGGATCAAACTGTCGCTTGGTTTCCAAGCACATTCCAAAGTTTCCGCATACTAGATTCCTCCCAGGTCGAAGGAATTAGAAAGTAACTATACTGACAAATTAATCTGAGTGACATTTGAACCCAGGTCCCATAGTCAGAAAGCAAATGTTCTCACCACTTTACCACATTGGAGCACTTCGACCTGGTGTAATGGTTAAGCAAGCTTGTCTCGCGAGAATAATTACGACTGAGCAGTGAATTTGATCTTCACTGAGTGCCCATTCCTTCGGCCTTGTTTCACATGTAAGCCACATGTCCACTTTTTAAATATTTACTTGTCAATCTTCCTATGACTTTCAATTATTACGATTAGATAATTTCACTTAGTGCCTCGTTCGAAATCCTCCGTCTTATCCCTAGTTTAACGTTCAACACACATTTCCCCAGACTTCTGTCTGGTGCTTCTATAGTTATTTAGTAGTCACCTGATCGCCTGTGAAATAATCCATTTTTTCTTGTATTATTTTTTCACTGGCAAAGGTAAATAGACACCTCCTAACTCGCACCCATTCTCTCAAACACTCTTCCCATCCACGCAACCCTCATGATCAGTATCCGTACCCGTCTATCACCTTCCTTCTGACATTTCCTATTACTTTCCCCTATGTAACCCTTTAACCATTCTTTCACATCACTTTGGCCTATGTAACCCCCAACCACTCTTTCACATCACTTTCCCCTATGTAACCCCCTAACCACTCTTTCTCATCACTTTCCCCTATGTAACCCCCTAACCACTCTTTCTCATCACTTTCCCCTATGTAACCCCCTAAACACTCTTTATCGTCACTTTCCCCTATGTAACCCCCTAAACACTCTTTCACATCACTTTCCCCTATGTAACCCCCTAACCACTCTTTCTCATCACTTTCCCCTATGTAACCCCCTAACCACTCTTTCTCATCACTTTCCCCTATGTAACCCCCTAACCACTCTTTCTCGTCACTTTCCCGCTATGTAACCCCCTAACCACTCTTTCTCGTTACTTTCCCGCTATGTAACCCCCTAACCACTCTTTCACATCACTTTCCCCTATGTAACCCCCTAACCACTCTTTCTCGTCACTTTCCCGCTATGTAACCTCCTAACCACTCTTTCTCGTCACTTTCCCGCTATGTAACCCCCTAACCACTCTTTCACATCACTTTCCCCTATGTAACCCCCTAACCACTCTTTCTCGTCACTTTCCCGCTATGTAACCCCCTAACCACTCTTTCACATCACTTTCCCCTATGTAACCCCTTAACCACTCTTTCACATCACTTTCCCCTATGTAACCCCCTAACCACTCTTTCTCGTCACTTTCCCGCTATGTAACCCCCTAACCACTCTTTCACATCACTTTCCCCTATGTAACCCCTTAACCACTCTTTCACATCACTTTCCCCTATGTAACCCCCTAACCACTCTTTCTCATCACTTTCCCCTATGTAACCCCCTAACCACTCTTTCACATCACTTTCCCCTATGTAACCCCCTAACCACTCTTTCTCGTCACTTTCCCGCTATGTAACCCCCTAACCACTCTTTCACATCACTTTCCCCTATGTAACCCCTTAACCACTCTTTCACATCACTTTCCCCTATGTAACCCCCTAACCACTCTTTCTCGTCACTTTCCCGCTATGTAACCCCCTAACCACTCTTTCACATCACTTTCCCCTATGTAACCCCCTAACCACTCTTTCTCGTCACTTTCCCGCTATGTAACCCCCTAACCACTCTTTCTCGTTACTTTCCCGCTATGTAACCCCCTAACCACTCTTTCTCGTCACTTTCCCGCTATGTAACCCCCTAACCACTCTTTCACATCACTTTCCCCTATGTAACCCCCTAACCACTCTTTCTCATCACTTTCCCCTATGTAACCCCCTAACCACTTTTTCTCGTCACTTTCCCCTATTTAACCTCTGACGCAACAGTGGCAGTTAAATGCCTTGCTTGGGGTGAAATGATTAAAAATAAATCAGTGTTCAAACACACGCGTCGGCGTTTATACTTCTTTTACGTGACAGCTTGAAAATTTTTATATTAAAAAAAAATCACTTTAAAACTTAGGTATCGAAAATAAGTGGAGGTTCATTATGATCATTGTGCTGTTCTAAACATTCGCTCATCTTCTCTATAACATTTTTTTTTTTTACTTATCTTCCTTGACTCGACCACCGAAAATTCAGTGAGTTTTACAACACTCCCTTGATCATCTCTCTGCCTCTTGGCAGAGATAAACCCAGACGACGCTCCGCCGAAGGGTAGAGACACGTTTGGGGTGAACAGACAAGAGCCCGACATGCCTTGAGCAGGCTGATGTCAAGGGCTCAGATTGCCCACTTTAAATAGCTTTTTGTCGCATCCACCTCAAGCATCTACCCTAGTTGGAAGGTAGTAAATTCCAGTGAGTCTTGCGACAGCAACAGATTGTTATCTAACTCCACGTCACTTAACATTTTGAGTTTTAACGTTAAGACATTTTTTAACATAGAGCAAACCTCAATTTCGACTCCAATTACAACTTCATGTTTACTCAATCAGCCAACACTGGAAATCTTTATTCAACAGTTTTCTCGAACAAGAACAATCATCATTCCAGTATTCAAAACTACATTCAACAACTGAACTTTCCAAACAATAAGGACAAGGCATTCTCTTTTAGGAAAACGAACAAAGAGAGATAACTTTGACGAACTTTAACATTTTGAATTACAGATAATTGAACTGTTTAATCTGTACAGAAACAAGTCTAATCAAAATATCTGCATGTACATTCTTCGCACAAGTTACATAAAAAAACACCAATTTTTGTATTTGATATAAAATTTATCATTGTTTATTGTTTAAAAAAGAGCCGCTTATTGTTCTTCAATTGGATATGTTATGGTTTATAAAATGGAGAGTGTTCTAAAAATAGAAAAAGATAGATACACTGAGGCCAAGAATTCGAAATTGGGCGGCAAAATAAGGAACCGTTTCTTTTGTTAGGAGTAGGAGCAAGAGTAGGAGTAAGAAATAAGAGTTAAGGACAGTAGTTTTGTGTAGGATATTTGAAAAGAGGAAGACGCTAGTCAGTTGACCACTAGAGTCCAGAAGGAATAGGCTCGTTTACTACTAGCATCCCACAGTGAAGAGAATTTAGCTAGTCTGCTCCTGTATCCACACAAAATTTAAAGGTTGTAACTTGATGTAAAAACGTAATGTTTTATACCAAAAATAAACATCATTAATTCAAGTTTGTGTTATCTTCTAATTATACCAAAAACGAAGCAACACAACAAATATTTTCATTTGGTTTTGCAAAAATGTAAATGTTGTAGATAGAGTTAATCGAACGCGCATCCATATTATTAGCTATAATTTTGTAGGATTTTCCAAATTGGATTAACACATCCACCACACATGCAAGATTTCACAGCTTTAGTATCACTTCTTCATATTCAGTCTATGAACACTTCTGCCCACTTTCTTTTATTGCGAAGAGTAACGGTTATGAGTTGGTTACAGACACTTTAAAAGAACTTTACATAAAACCAAAAAATGAAGTGTCTACTATACATATTTTAGCCACTCGAGAACAAAAAGTAGAGACAGTAGACGACAGCTTCAAATTATCAGTATAGACTGAAATTTCAAAGCTCTAAGTGCGTCACGGAATCAAAATAACTGTGTTAAATATGTTTTTATAAGTGGCCAACGCTCACGTACTATTAGGCAGAAAATAATACTCTTTTGGCGTAAGTATGGCGGTAGATCAGCTAGGGCCCTTGTGTTGCTCATAAATACTCAGAATCGTACGAATATTCTTTTGCACCAGCTGTAAATGCTATAGGGTAAGCGGAATCACATAGGTTCTGCAACTCGAACTTGTGCCATAAAAGCTCCGAAAAATAAGTGCTACCTTTGTGGAGGTTCTAGTCCCGATCGTAATTTGTGCCCGGCAAAGGAGGCCACGTGTCTCAAGCATGTTTAAAAGGGACACTTCTCTAAGCTTTGTCGGTCGACTAAGTCACTTGCTTCCTCAATTACAGTATCTCCGATTTTAGCTACTGCATTTTTAGTTTCTTCAGAATCACTGATGTGAGTTGTTGCGTTCGTCTTAATCAACATTATTATGATGAATGATGATGGGAGGCGGGGGTGGGTGAAAAGTGCAGTGCGACGCCTGCTTGCCGGCAGATCAGCTGTTTTTCTTTTTCTTTCTTTGGTCACCTTAAGGAAATGGATTTCAGGTTTCCCTTTCTCGGCCCGTTACGTAGGGCGGTTATGAAACATACACCAACTAAGCCGTTCTTACTTCCTCTTTGTCAATCTGCAACTTCGGCACACACAATCCACCGAAAAATATCCGCTCCCCACAGCAGCGTTGGCTCCTGCTTTTTATGCCATTCCAAGACGGCCAAAATTTTCATGTGTGCAAATATCGTCTCATTTTGAACGAGATAGGCACGCATAAATTGTGCTTTCAATAGCGGACATCTTTCTTTTTTGTTATTATCTTTCAAGCAAGACACGTTCGCGCTGGTTTTTAATACTGAGGTAAGTCATGCCTTTCAATACAAACATTAAGAATATTATGGTTCTTGGTGACACTGGAAGCACTGGATCTTTCATTGCTTATGACTAAACCAAGAAGCATAGGCTGAAGATGGATTCTACAACTAACCAGGGTTTCGTCACTAAACACTCTAGTAAACGACTCTATATAGTCGAAATCAACTTACTAGGTGAATCATGCCCTCACACAAGGCTTTCAGTTTCAGCTGATATTTGGTGTGGTGCAGTTCTAGTTCAAGATGTTACAGGCCAACTCAGAAATATCGTTTGCACTTGATGGCTTTAAGAAAAACCTTGACATTTCCAATTTTACTTCTTGCAATGTGCTATCTGCTTCAGTGGATATGACATCGGTTTTCAACCTAACTCCAAACAGCAAAACTATCGTCACGAAATCAAAAAGACTTGAAAATTATAACAAAAGGTTTGAGCAGTCAGAAATCGAAGAAAGTACGTTTCCTTGGAGGGCTCAGATCCTTAAAGTAATCGACGAACGCTATCGAAAAAGACTGTGTGTTGATTTTAACCTGGCTATTAGCCACCCTCTTTGATGCTTACCCCTCAGTGACGATTGTGGGACTCTGAAAGTGGGGAGGGGCACTTAGGGGACAAGATTTTTCTGAGAATTGGAGGACAGCCCAAGCAACATAATTTCTGACTCTTTCTTTCACTCGGCCATAAATCACTGATTGCCTATCAGGTTGGGGACATTATTTCTAATTAACATCTTCCTTCAAATAAGAAAATATGACTATCAAGTCGATTTCTTTCCCAAACAACATGTCTGTTTCTATCTGTGTGGTTGTTTTATTTTGCTTGTTTTTCTTTCAAACTGGTCTCCGTATGTGTCCTTAAAAAGCTAAATAAAAAAGAAAACGCAGAAGGAAAACTGCTGAAGATCAACTCTTGTCAAAATCAGAGACTGATTAGTCTCATAAATGCTTGAAGCTTATACAAGTGGTGGGGCCGACCGAAGAGCTAGCCGAAATTCGGTGGGGAGGGGCTTGGCACCCTCTGTCCTACCCCTTTGAATCACCAATGCTTACCTCCTCTCAAAGACAGACGATCTTGTCTATGAAATGTTTCAATTTAAACATTGTAGCTCGTGATTACCACTAAATACCCGTTCGAAGAGAGAAAAGACAAGACACTGCCTTTGAAACTAACGGTAACCTGTATCAATTCTACAGAATTCCAGCCACAGTTACGAAAGTTGTCTGTTTTCAAAGAAGATAATCTACTTGGAATCTATTCCTACGTAGATAGTATTGTCATTGCTGGAAGAACTCAGGAAGAGTGGTCCTGGGCATGACGGTAAACTGTATCCAGCAGCAAGGACTCTGATTGGGAGGTTGTCAGGAGCATGGAACCACCTCTTAATTGCTGTTGTTCTCAAGTCCATACTAGCATGGAGTGGTAGCACCTGTTAGGGTCCCAGCTATGAGCAAATAGTTAACCCTCAAACTAGGGTCAAAACACAATGAAAGTATAAAAATACACTTTTATAGAAATATATACATGAAAGTAGACTTATAGAAAAATATACATTTTTCGAGGAAAAATATTACCAACAATACATTTTTTAAGAAAAAAAAAATACCATAATACATTTTTAAAGGAACAGAATTATTCTCAGCTAAACATTTTTGAATACAAAACTAGAAGACATTTTCAGTTTTCTAAAATAAAAAAAAGAATAAAAAAGGAAAAATTTTCATTAAAATCTGACTAAATCAACCTTTTCACTATAACCGAACATTTAATAAAAATACCTTAAAGCCCTACTTTTTGGGGGTTAAATGACCCTCATAGGTTGACATTCCGTTAAACAAAACTCAAACTCAGAAAGAGCATGATAAAAAATTTGGAAAGGGTCATTAGACTAAACAATTTCTCAATTTCTCGTTTAATGCAGTGATATCAACCGAATCGATTGACTTTCTTGGCTATACCATAACCCATGGTTCGCTAAAGTCTGATGCGAAGAAATTGAGGCTCCCTTAAAGAACTACCAGCTCTTGAGAATAAGATCATGTTACCTCGTGTCTTTTGCCTTTTCTCTTATTTTGGTTATTTCAAAGTTTTGTGATAAGAACCAAACACCGGTTGCTGCCTTCACTTAAGAGGCAGTAAATGCATTTAATGGCCTTTATGAGGCAATTGTTCTATCTAAATCTAAACTTATTTATAAATGAAACTCTTTGTGTGTGTGTCTGTGTGTGTGTCCGTTACCTATAGACTCCGAAACGGCTGAACCGATTTTCTTGAAAATTTACACAGTTGTACTATAAGCGTCTGCGAGTGTTCTTAGCTAGGTTTTGTGTCGAGGTACCCCCGATAAATATCGAAAATCGATAATCGAAAAAAATCAGGTTATAGAAGTGGTCCGATTTTAATCAAATTTGATACACTCATAGAAAAAGACATAAGAAACGATATTCAGCAGTTTCAAGGTTACAGTTCTATCCTTGGATGAGTTATTTGACTCCGATATTAGAAATCGATACTCCGATCAAAATCCGTTTTTCAGCCCTTTTATTTTAGTTTTTGCTTCGGGTTTGGCTCTAAGTAGGTATAATTGTAGTTCTTAGTCTCAGCCATGATACCATTTACTCAGAGGACTTATTTAACCTTCAAAATTCAGTTTAGGACGAAAAACTTATTTGATATCGATACCAGGAAACCAAAATTTAACTTACATCCATTCATTTTTCTTTCAGTCTACGGTTTCGTTTTAACTGGAAACAACTATTGCTTTTTAATCTTTCGTGCCAACGTCCAAAGAGTCTGAGCTCCAGGACCATGGATTAGTTTTAAAGCTTTCATTACACCCGAGCAACGCCGGGCTATACTGCTAGTCTTCAATGTATGTAAATACACAGTCAACATGTTAAATGGTCTTGTCCATGTATCTTTGAAAAGTGGATGCTACATTCTCTAGTCAAATAATATGTATTTGTATTCGTGCAATCCGAATTTTTTTATATCATCATTATGATTTGATGATGTACTGATATTCAGAAGTTTCAAGGTTGCAGTTCTTACAATAGTGCACAAAATTTGATATCGATACCAGGAAATCAAAATTTCACTTACATCTATTCATTTTTTCATTTAGTCTACAGTTTCGCTTTAACTGGAAACCACTATTGCTTTTTAGTATTTCGTGCCAACGTCCAAAGAGTCTGAGCTCCTGGACCATGGATTAGTTTTAAAGCTTTCATTACACCCGAGCAACGCCGGGCTGTACTGCTAGTTATTTATAATGATGAAACAATACCACTTGTAGTAGAAACTAGCAGTTCTGACAATGCTATTACAACTCCACTGAACCAAGCATATCGTCCGGTTGCGTCTTTTCCCGTCCACTCACTCCACCTGGAACGCAAACATGCATCTATTGAAAAAGAATTCTGCGCCAAGACGAAAATTCACGACAATCACAGATCAACAAACTGTAAACTTCTTCTTCTTCTATGTGCCCTGTTCCTTCAGGACGTAGGCGATCATGGTTCTCCACGTCTCCCTATCCCTTGTGGCTCTTAGTATGTTTGCTCCTGTTATCCTGGCAACCCCCGTTCCGTCAACCACCTGATCAGGCCCTACAAATATGTTATCCGCTGCTTTCCTCTATCTCCTTTTCTTTTTATCTGGTCTGTCAGTATCAGGTTCCCTAGGCTCTCCTTCCTCATCGCGTGTCCCAGGAACTTGGTAATCGTCTACAGTAAGCTGACTCCTTAGTATTCGGCTAACTGCTGACTAATATCAACTGCCTTAGTCCAACTATGTCCAAACTGGAACTAACAGTTTTACTGAACTCTAATAGAACTCTAAAGAACTCCTATGAACTTCCCAAGAATTCTCGAGTTAACTTCCTGTTAACTCTTATTAATATAGGAGGAAGAGGCCATTATCTTAGGAATAGGTGTTTCACCATAACAGATGGAGAGTCCATTATCTGAGGAATAGGTGTGTTTCACCATAACAACGAGTTAACCCCAACGAGTGATATGTCAGAAGGCAGGAAGCCATCTAACGCGCGTACATAGACTTTTGTTCTAGTTTGGGGGAAGCAGCGTAAGACGTACTTGATAGGCTTGAGTAAATTGATGGCGGAGTGGAGTTTGGGAGAGATACTAAGTGAATGAATATTGAGAGCGACAGGATACAGAGCCAAGTTAAAGCCCATGATCGCCTACTAATAAACCCTCTAATTCCCGGTCACCAAGTGAAGCTGCCACAAAGGAAACCTATCAGAAAAACACTGTAATTCTCTTTGTTATTAAGAATTGTAAGTTTTTTTAATCATTTCACTCCGAGTAAGGCTGTTTCAGTACCACTGGTGTGCAGTGGGTTACATAGGAGGAAAGTGATGAGAAAGAGGAACAAGTTATAGGGGGTATCAGGGAATGAGTCAGAGAAGGATAAGAGTACTGGTGTGATGAGAGTAGAGTAGATGTAGAAAAGAACACGAGGGAAAGGATGTGAGTCGAGGAGATAACAGATGGCAATTGATTTTGCATTTAAATTCTTGGAATTGTAGCTTTCGGGGAAGCAAGAATACGGAAGGGAATTCTACAGGCGGGGAAGGACGAGAAAAGAAACTGAAGAGTAGAAGTTACGGTTGCATTTTATTGGTTTCACTGTAAAAGAGTGGGACCTAGTTGCTAGTCTAGTAGCTCGAGTAAATTCATGCTAATCTGGGTAACAGACAGCAGCTTCGTTTTGGAAGTATTAAGATTCACGAGTCATTTTTTTTACCCCAATCTACCACAGATTGGAGGTCCATTTCAAAACTCAGCGGCTAAGTTCGTCAGCCTCGGCGGATTTTCGATCGAGGCGAGGGTAAATGGTGGTGTCGTCAGCGTAGACAATTCTTTAGGAAAGGGTATAAATTAGTATTCTGAACACTGCCCCGCTTTCTGTGTAACACATTTTCTTTTATTTATCTCCCTTCAGTATCTATTGATAGTTGTTGCAGGATTGCAAGAAGTAATTGGGTAAATATTTAGTCATCATTATGTTGATAGAATCAATTCTTTAAATAGTAAATATTTATAGGCTCCTGGAAAATTTATCCAACAAAAGGTATTGGCAGATTCAGTGTGAGTCCAGGTAAAAAGAATACAACAAAACAATATAAAACAAACAACTTATTGCATGTATTGACAAAAAGGTTTTAACCCCCCTCTGTGCAACAATGGCAGTAGAATCATAGAGAAGACGTTTTAGTTCCCCCACCGCCCTACCACCACTTTCAGAGGTATCGGTAGGTAACTCAGTCTGCATAATCTTTCCGCTACAATCATATATATATATATATATATATATATATATATATGTTTTTAATCATTTCACCCCAAGCAAGCCATTCTACTGCCACTGTTGCACAGAGGGGGGTTACATAGAGGAAAGTGATGAGAAAGTGGGGTTAGTTGTAGGGGATGTCAGGTGAAGTGTAATAGACGTATGAAAATACCGAGAATGGGGGTAGAGTAGATGGAGAAAAGAGCATGAATGCTCTACCAAATGGTTGCTATACCAAAACGGAGCCGGTGCGGAACTCCAGAACGTCTGGGTATGAAAAAAGAGCGTATCTACCAGTCACACCACAAAATAATCGGGTCAGTCAGCTGAGCGGCGTTAGTTATGCAAATGATTCCTTTTGTTAGCCAATCGATTTTGGGATCCATAAAAGCAGCCATATTTTCTGAGAAGTAGCAGGTGGACAGGGCGCTTTGCTGAATGTAGGACGGAATTACGACGCGTTATCAAGGATCCCTGTCCATGTTACCAAGCATTGACTGAAATTCCTTAGTCCTTGATTGTCTTTTCTGTATTTCAGCTACATTCGTCCCTTGTGTGTGGTGTTCCGGTCTGGAAGTCTAGTTCGTCTCCTGCTCGTCTTGATCCAGTGTTCGGCTCGTTTAATGCTTGATTTAGGTGCTGCTAATTTTTCCGTCCCTCCTGAGTTGTGACACGCCTCTTCGTTGGCAGATACCCAACCAGTAAGAAAATCAGTAAAAATGTTTGTTCATTATAACATTCAAAAAGGTCACACGTCTTCCTGTTATTACTTGAACCATGTTTAAATGCCTTTATCCGTTACATTACTACCACGCCATTGGCTGATTAGAAATTTATTAAAATAGCATTTGCTTACGTTGTCTTAGTTTTATACACTCACTGTTCTTTTAACTGTCACAGTTATTGTAAATGTGTGCATTCGTCAGGGAGCTGTTTCCGTCTAATCAATCCTGAGAAGATTAAATTATTTATACCGGACTCTGAGTGATTCCATTAAAAAAAAAAAAAATAAAGGGTTAAAGCCTTTCCTTCTAAATGGCTGCCTAAGAAACTAGAAAGTGTTGGATTTTTTCGAAATAGCTTAGGATTCCGTTCAAGAATCCCTAAGGCTGTCAGACGTGGAATTTTGAAAATCCTTGATTCTATGGCAATATAAATCTCTTGTCACAAAAATGACAATAGGATATTCAAGGAGATATATGAAACAGGTGTAATTAAAGAGAATGTGAAGAACGAGTAAAAGAACGGTGTCGCCATAATCACGCGAACTGATATCTCCTGTTTTATAGATAGCTACGGAAGCCAGGAAAGAGCGGATGATATTTGATAGAATAATTCTGATCGAATCAAAACCATTCTTTCCACCTTTCTCTTCCCCTGGTCGATATTTCTCTTCCCATTGAAAAGACAGTCAATCAGAAAATGCCAGAATCTAAAGAGGTGGTCAGTATCCCTATCAAGCTTTGACACAGTGTTGGTCAATTGTCTCTGACCTTTCTTGATTACAGCCAATCAAAAAGCTCATGCTTATTCATTTATTGGCCAAATCAAAAATGGCACCTCACAAATGGTCGTTGCATTAAGTTTCTGGTGACGTAGAGGGGTAGAATGGTTCATGGACGGTACGGAAATTCTCCTACGTCAAAGAGTGACGGTATTTTTCACCTTTCCAATCGAGTTCAATCACAGGCAATCCAATCGTATCAACGTTTCAGCTTAACTTGACTGATTTGAGAGTTGCATTTCGAAGAGACAAGCACGGGGAGAGAAAAGAACGACGTATCCACAAAGTGAGGGGAGGAGAAACGGGGAGAGTGGCAGAGAAAGGTAATTACCGCTCGTTGCAAGCCGTCCTTTCAAGTCAACAATTGTCCATCCACTCTGGCCATCAATCCATCTGTGCTTTCCATTTAGTCAGAAGCTCTTTTCCGATTCCCGATCCCACCAACCTACCCCCAGGTTGGCAACAATGTTTCAAAAAGTGTTAAGTTCTTTCTTACACCAATGCAAAACAAAACAAAAAAAAAAGGTATAATAAAAAATAATTTCCTGTAATAACGCTATAAACTACAAATCGGTGATAACACCTTGAGAAATTCTTGTAATAAACATGTCGAGTGAAGATATATATATATATATATAATTTAAGGTGTATGAAGCATATGACATAAATTCATGAAAAGTTGAAACAAAACAAAAAAGTTTTGATAGAAATATATATATATTCGCTGTTTTATGAATTTGGTTTTGAAAAGCGCCTGGGACCGTGAAAAACTGTATTACCAATGGATTTGTAAAAATTTCTAATTTTTGTTTTCTGATTATAATACTTTGTTAAATCTAAATCTAAACTTATTTATAAATGGAACTTTGTCTATATGTGTGTGTGTGTGTGTGTGTGTGTGTGTGTGTGTGTGTGTGTGTGTGTGTCCATTAACTATAGACTCCGAAACGGCTGAACCGATTTTCTTTAAATTTTACACTGTTGTACTATAAGTTGTACTATGAGAGTTGCATTCCTAAGAGACAAGCACGAGGAGAGAAAAGAACGACGTATCCACAAAGTGAGGAGAGGAGAAACGGGGAGAGTGGCAGAGAAAGGTAATTACCGCTCGTTGCAAGCCGTCCTTTCAAGTCAACAATTGTCCATCCACTCTGGCCACCAATCCATCTGTGCTTTCCATTTAGTCAGAAGCTCTTTTCCGATTCCCGATCCCACCAACCTACCCCCAGGTTGGCAACAATGTTTCAAAAAGTGTTAAGTTCTTTCTTACACCAATGCAAAACAAAACAAAAAAAAAGGTATAATAAAAAATAATTTCCTGTAATAACGCTATAAACTACAAATCGGTGATAACACCTTGAGAAATTCTTGTAATAAACATGTTGAGTGAAGATATATATATATATACGCTCTCACACCCTGATTGAGCACTCTGGAAGAATGGTAAACCTTGAAAAACAGTAGCTACTCTGGCGTGTACGCATCGCTCATTCAGTAAAATGAATTAGAGCACTCTGGCTATTGGGCGCATATAATTATAATATACACGCTAAAAAGTCTGCCTTCTTCTACCGAATGCCATGGCCCAGAGGTAGAATCGCTGACTGACGCCAATTCGGTCGGGTTTCAATCCTGGGTTAAAAAGCAATCGGGGTCTAACCGTACTGATGAGATGAGCTGTGATACAGCGAAACAGATCCGTCTATATATATATATATTATAGATTATATTTTAGAACATATACATAATTATTCTTTATATATCCGCTACAAAGGTTCGTTTGTTTCGACATTGAAACTTCAATGTCTCATCAGGCGGTGTGTAAAGTAATGGAAATTCTCTTTCCTTATATTTATTCACAGCTCGATATATTATATATCGAGCACTGTTTTAAATTAATGTTTTGGACATTGTAAGAATTATTTCTTCGTTCTGTATTCACTCCGATAGATAGATAGATAGATAGATAGATAGATAGATAGATAGATGTAATTTAAGGTGTATGAAACATACGACATAAATTCATGAAAAGTTGAAACAAAACACAAAAGTGTTTATAGAAATAGAAATATATTCGCTGTTTTATGAATTTGGTTTTGAAAAGCGGCTGGGACCGTGAAAAACTGTATTACCAATGGATTTGTAAAAATTTTTAATTTTTATTTCCTGATTATAAAACTTTGTTAAATTTAATTTTTAAAATTTAACATTGATTTCTCTTTGGAGTTTGTCTCTACTGGAATTTACCTTACCAAATTTCAAGGATTCTACTTATATATATATATATATATATATATATATGCCCGACGAGACCGGAGTGGTCGAAACCTAGGTAGCAAGTAAGTGGTGTGTATTTCGTTCTATGATATATTAATACAAGATTTGCATATAAAGTGGACGATGAGTAAACTGTCGCCATTTTATATTTCTAATTTTGTACGTGTGCATTGTTTGTTTTTTATAGTTTTTCGACTGTACAGTATTTTAGGGTCAGTTGGGTACCATCTATGAGATAAAGAGCACCATAACACAATTCACTCCGCCGGAAATTGACGCTCTAATAGGAACACTTCACCGTTTGTGTGTCAATCTGAAAACTGAAGAAGATTCGGAAAGAGTTGGTAGCATTATCATAGTATATGGAACTATTATTATCAGTACTAAAATTGTTTTTTTTTTATAAATCTGAAAGTCTTTGTAACTCAAAGTTCAGTAGCCATAGTTGGCTCGTCTCACAAATATACCATAACTGCTATGGTAGGTCTAGACAAGCAATCAGATATAACGTTTTAATCCTGCTTTATGTGACTTATATCTGATATACACTACCGGCCATAATTATTAGGCCACCCCAGTGTTTAAAAAAATTATGTATTTCGTACTAATTTTTAGTATTTATTGCCAAGTGAATAATTCTAAATGAAAATAGAATGGTTCTTTTGTTAATACTGCACAGTAGCATGTGCATCAAATGAATTTCAAAATATTGAATAAATACCTATATTGCAGTTTTATCAATGAAAGAATGAAGAAAATTTAGCGTGATTCGGACGAGTTCATCTTTGCTTCTATGCCTTGTAAAATTTTGCAAAGTAATAATAAAAAAGAACCATTCTATTTTCATTTAGAATTATTCACATAAAAATAGTATAAAATACATAATTTCTTTGCAAAAAATTGGGTGGGCTAATAATTATGACCGGTAGTGTATATTCTGTGAGATGTGCAAATTGCCACAGCTGCCTGTGTGACTTAGCAGGGTTAAGACTACGGAATGCGCCACACAAAGACTTATGGTCGGTTAATAATAAAACTTAAGGACACATGGCCCAGTAGATATAGACGTTCCAGTGACTTGACCCAAAATATTGTGAGTTCAATACCAGGCTACAGCAGTGGTGAACAAGTAACTTATAGAGTCGGGTTAGAGGGAGATAACTCATGACTGTCAAAAGAAGCTTCGCACAAGGAATGAGAATGATATACGCCAATAATTGCCATAAAGGGTTCGGTTCGAAATTCCTAGCACCTGAAGAAGGCCAGAGCGTACAACGGCGGAAACGTCGTACAAATGGCAACAAGATGAGGGCAATAGTCCGAATAATGTAAATAGTGTAAACTTGTTTTCCTTCGAAAAGATCTATAGACGGAAATTCCTTGACTTTGCTTTTAAATGACTGTAAACTCATTTAACGAAAATATACGTAATTGTCCGTGAATGGCATGGCTATGTCTGCAAAGTTTGGAATTAATTTTCTGTCAAAATTTACCATGTCTTAGAAACGACAAAAGAGGGGAAAATTCTGTAATGCGCCAACATTATTTTGTGTGGGCTTAATATCTTCTCATCTAACTTTATAAAAAAAAATCGATGGAAGTCACATCAAATGTTGACATTGTTATCGAATTTTTAGATTATCATATAGGATTTTTATAATAGCTTCAACGTCTTTTATATGTGCAGAAGAATCATCGTTGAAAAATAAAAGTATCTAAACTTATTTATAAATGGAACTTTGTCTGTGTGTGTCCGTTACCTATAGACTCCAAAACGGCTGAACCGATTTTCGTGAAAATTTACACATTTATAATATAAGCGTCTGCGAGTGTTCTTAGCTAGGTTTTGTGTCGAGGTACCCCTGATAAATATCGACAATCGAAAAAATCAGGTTATAGAAGGAGTGGTCCGATTTTAATCAAATTTGATACACTCATAGACAAAGACATAAGAAACGAGATTCAGCAGTTTCAAGGTTGCAGTTCTATCCTTGGATGACTTATTTGACTCCGATATTAGAAATCGATACCCCGATCAAAATCAGTTTTTCAGCCCTTTTATTTTAGTTTTTGCTTCGGGTTTGGCTCTAAGTAGGTATAATTGTAGTTCTTAGTCTCAGCCGTGATACCATTTACTCAGAGGACTTCAAAATTCAGTTTACGACAAAAAAAAACTTATTTGATATCGATACCAGGAAATCAAAATTTGACTTACATCCATTCATTTTTCTTTCAGTCTACGGTTTCGTTTTAACTGGAAACAACTATTGCTTTTTAGTCTTTCTTGCCAACATCCAAAGAGTCTGAGCTCCAGGACCATGGATTAGTTTTAAAGCTTTCATTACACCCGAGCAACGCCGGGCTATACTGCTAGTCTTCAATGTATATAAATACACAGTCAACATGTTAAATGGTCTTGTCCATGTATCTTTGAAAAGTGGATGCTACATTCTTTAGTCAAATAGTATGGATTTGTATTCGTGCAATCCGAAATGATAAATAAGCACTTTTGTTTATATCATCATTATGATTTGATGATGTACTGATAACAGGTCGATTTTTGCTAAATCTTGTTTTATTATCTAGTTTATCAGCAATTGAATTAATATTCAGGATGGGATATTTATCGCTTTTTGTATTACAGTTTAATGCCCGGTAATCACTGCAGCATCTGAAATTATCAAGTGGATTTTTACAACTTGTCGAGCGCCAAGCCGTTCACTATCAGAAGGTGTAATGACACCTTTGCTCTGTAACTTTTAAAATTTTTTCTTTACTGCCTGGGTTTCTGTTCTGGTAGACGTCTTGACTAGGCATTACTGCCTGCATCAATTCTCTGGTATATTTTTGCATATGTTGATATCTGGGGATATAATGTTAGGATGTATTTTTATAAACCCTTTAATGAAATCAGGCATATTATTATTCATGACGAAGTTGAAAAAGTCGTTGAATTTTTGTAGTTTTTTTTTTAACACAATGCTATGGTGTCAATGATGTTTTTCTCTTGGCACTTTATCAATAAATAACATTTTTTTACGAATAAGGATGTTCAATATCCAGTACTACAAACGTCCACAGAAAAGATCGCCAAAGGGTCGATAGGCTTATCTTGGCTTTCGTCGTCGTCTTGCGGCCTTGGCCGAGACAGAATCCACTACACCCCTCCAGTATTCTCTGTGCATTTGGAACCTTGGCGCAATTTGTGGCGAAATTCATAATCTTGTCAAATAGCTGAATACTTGATGCTTCGCCAGGGCTACCAAGGGTGTTTTTATTGTGACACCAACACTAGATGGGTTGCCTCCAGGCCCCATCCCGTTATTTGACCCATAACTAGAGAAAAGTGACAGATTAATACCTTTCCCAAGGGTACAAGTGCGTAAGTGAATGCAGGGTATTCAACTGGAATTCGAACTCAGCTCACCGATTTCTCCTTCCAAGCCGACATCCACTGCACCACAACGCACATCCGTCACTGAACGCTTACAGCCCCTGTTATTCCCAAGCGGTCACCCATCTAAGTACTGACCAGGCTCCCGTTGCTTAATTTCGGTGATCGAACGAGAACCGGTTTATTCAACGTGATATGCCGTAAGCTTGGCTTTAGTTTGCCCGAGCAGCATGTGACAGAACCTGTAGTCGTGGTTAGAGAAACTAGCGTTGGCGCCGTTTATAAACTGTTGACGTAGATGTGTGGAATGGTAGATTAGCTGGCACCGGTATCTATTATGAATGAAAGTGTTTTGTTCCCAATATGGTTGGTATCTGTAATAATGGCAGACCCGCGGAGGATGTCGACGTCCGCCCAATTAGTATTCCGCTTCGTTTGGCGCTGATGAAGATGGGCCCAAAGTTGACTGTTGTTGTATCAAGTTGTTTTTATTTTTATTTCATTTTATTTATTTTACTATTTACAGCAGAGTTTACATGAACGCGCGGCATTCACTTGATAAATGTGTACTTTACATATTTGTTGTAATTGTCCACTTTGCGAAGGTTTAAGATTGTAAGGTATTGTCGGAATTGTAGTAGACATTTTTAGTTTTTTGTGCAAATATTTTCACTGCTTCTTCTCTGACGAACCTATCTACCTGGTGCCTCGTCTCTATAAATATATTCGTGCTACTAGATTGGCAACTAGGTCCCACCCTTTTACCGTCAAAACAGTCAAATGTAACCGCTACTTCTACTCCATCAGTTGTTTTCCTCGCACTTCCCGCTTTTGAAACTTTTTTCCGTATACTTGCTTCCCTGATAGCTACAATCTTTAAAAGTTTAAGTGCAACGTCAATTGTCATCTTTTGTCTCCTTGATTCCCATCTTTCTCTTGTCTTTTTCCCGACACCCCCTGTACCTTGTTCTTCTTTTTTACGCTCTCTTTAACCCCAGCACACCAGTGGTGGTACTGCCTTGCTTGAGGTGAAACAATTATATATAAAAAAAACTCTTCTTTTGTCTGAATTTGATTACACGTGTTTATTTTAGCAGTGCCTTAAGGCATTAATTCTTCCGCCAATTGTCACAGCCTGGTCGGATTTAAGTGTCTTTGTGTTGTTAACGCAGAGGCGATGGAAGATGCTAGTTCTTGCAAAACATTTGTGCAAAACTGTCATTGCATATCTCCAATCTTTTTGGAATCGACAACATTTCCTGAAGGTAAATTGCTGGTCGACCTGTAATAATGGAGGTGGACATTAATTTACCAAGCAGTTCTGGATTTGTTTCTTTGTTCGTGTGTTTCAATTAAATTATCAGTTTCCAAAATGTTACTAGGTATTTTCCGGAGGCAGACACGCAATAACATTATACAATTTGGTGTTCTCTGAAGTTACGTTTCTCAACTGAGATTTAATAATTGTGAACCAACTGGTAATGTTAGTTTACGTTAATTCAAGTGTCTTTATTGTTTTTTATTAGACAGTCGACTCGTGGAACTCTATTTTATTATATATATATATATATATATATATATATATATATATATATATATATATATAGACAGATCTGTTTCGCTGTATCACAGCTCATCAGTACGTTTAGACAGCCGATTGCTTTATACTCAGGATTGAAACCCGACAGAATTGGCGTCAGTTGGCGATTCTGCGTCTGAGCTACGGGCGCTCGGTAGAAGGAAGCAAACTTTTTAGCATGTATATTATCATTACACACGCTCAATAGCTGAGAGTGTTCTAATTCATTGCTGAATGAACGATGCGTAGATGCAAGAGTACCTACTGTTTTTCAAAGTCTACCATTCTTCCAGAGTGCTCACTCAGGGTGTGAGAGCGTAAATATATATATATAAGCCTGTTTCAGTGTATCACAGCTCATCAGTGTGGCTAGACATCTACTTGCTTCTAGCCTGAATCGAAACTCGACTGATTTGGTGTCAGTCTCTACTCCCTTAGACATAGACACATGGAATGAAAGAAGGAAAATATATACAAGCGATGTATACACACGCCAGTCATCGGAAGAACTCAATTCATTGCTGAAGAGTAACTAATATATATATAGATATCTATATATATCTATCTATCTATATATATATATATATATATGAGAGAGAGAGAGAGCGTGGGGGGGTCAATAAATATACATATAAGATGCATGCAGGTGCACACACATATATTATTTTTCTGGTGTTAATAAGACAGTGCTCAATGTAATATAACAGAGCTGTTAAGTATATATGAATAAATATACACATTATCCTGCGTCTGTAGCACGATTCAGAGTTATACACACACACACACACACACACACACACACACACACACACACACACATGTTAACGGGCTGCTTTATTTATCTCTCCTTCTTCCTCTTCATGTACTCGCCGCACACAAAAGAACGAGAGGAATAAGACATTACTACTACCCTGTTGATACATCACATCAAAAACTTAGACTTATCTTTATATGTACAAATCACATTTCGCTAAACAAACGAACTCTTAATTCTTTAAACTTTTTACTACTATATATCTTAGAATACTTTCACAATTAATAATTTCACGCACAATTTAATGTTATGCTGCTGAATAAATAAATTTTCATTTATTTATACAAACGAAACAGTTTTATTTTCTTAATCTTTTAATAATCTTAACTTTTGGAGACTTCGGTTATGTTTGGCACAAGGCCAATTTAATAAACATACTCAACACCTCCATATATATATATATATATATATATATATATATATATATATCATTAATACAAAGTTTGCACATATGTACTTGGCAAAAATGCATACCAAAAGTAATAATATTTATCTGTATAGCTGTTAAAAGTCTAAAGCTGTGCATCTTTTTTCTATAGCTTCAAGGACCAAAAAATATTGTTATCAAAAGATAACAAAATTAATAGATGCAATTGCCAAAATCCGAATGAGTGTCCATTACAGAAAAGGTGTCTAAATGATTTTATTGTTTACTTATGCAGTATTTCCCCCACTGAAAACCCAACAGTTAATAAATTTTACACAGATAGCACCAAGAACACATTTAAGTCACCCTGATATCAGCATAATTTACCCTTTAATAATAAAAAATACAAAAATAGCACATTTCCTCTGTAAATATTTTTGGCATTTAAAAGAAGTAAATAAAATCCCTAACATAAAATGGAAAATATTTAAAAAAACAGAAAAATTTGTAAATCCTTACATGAGATCTGTTTCTTGTGTTTACAGAAAAAATGACAAATTATTCTGTTTTCTAAATTAATCCTGCCAAAGAAACAAAAACAATTAACAGTCACTTGTCAACACAGATCTTTGTTTACCTTAAAGTATAGCTGATTATTTTTCTACTATTAATGTAACTACTATGTCTTTCTTGACCCCTCAATATCTCTTGCTCACCTCAAGCCTCTAATCTATTCCCTTGTACATCACTTAACTTTATGACTTTGTGGTGACCTCTCAAATTTCTCCTATCCACCTTATACCCCATGCCATTATTCATTGTTAACTAAACTTTCCTTTGGTGCATCTAGCCACACCCACTAGAATAAGGGCACAATAAGTTCTAATTTCTATATATATCATTTCTTAACTCTTTCAAATGTATATTGCCTGATGAGGTGCTGAACGCTCTTATGTAAAAAAGAATTATAAACTCCAATAATAAAAATATTTCTACAAATATTGCTCTACTACGTATCAGCCACTATTAAAAAGTAAATGCTATAAACTGAGGAATGCTATCCCATTAGTTCTTACTACTACTAAGATATATATATATACATATTTAATCATATCACCCTGAGTAATGCCACTGATGTGCAGGGGGCTACGTAAGAGTGAAAAGATTGGAAAAGAGAAAGCCAGAAACCACATCCTAAACAGGGAACAAGGGATGAGCCTCTTCACCTGTTCAATAGATGTCGGTGGAGTGTGAACCGTGCGATAGTTTAGTCTATCTACTCCAATTAATGACAACAATAGTAACTTGGCAGATTTAATAACTGTAATGATCACATATGAGGTAAGGATGTGTGCTGTGGTGCAGTGGATATCGACTCAGAACGACGAATTAGAGCCAAGCTCGAACTCAAGTTAAATACCTTGCTATTACACACAAATACCCTTGGGAAAGGCACCAATCCATCTCCTCTCTTCAGCTACGGGCTAAATAATAAGACAGATTGGGTTCTACAGCCCTGGTCAGCAACCAGTCCACTGCAGAAGGCAATGGCAACCCACTGTGGGACAATCTTCTGCCTAGTCATGTCACTTTTGAGACATGATCGCCCAAGTGTGTATCATGCATGGCACTCAACTGACTGAAGATAACTGTTGGAACACAATTAAGGCTTCTACTGGGCATAAAATGGGGGATCAGTTTTATATTTTATGAAGTAATGAACTGATCCAGCACTAATTACTACTTAATACATTTCCTCCCGTCCAGCTATGAGTAAAATAACAGGACAAATTGGGCTTCACAGCCCTGGTCGGCAACCAGTCTACCACAGGAAGCAATGGCAACCCACTGCAGGATAACCTTCCCAGTCAGTCATGTCTGTCTCTCGCTCTCTTGCTCTCTCTCTCTCTCTATATATATATATATATATATACACATATGCAAACATATATACACACACATATACATATATATATATCTATATACATATTCTGTTAAATATAAGAGACAATGAATGTCTATTATGTTTAATCATGAGCCATTCTAAACATCATATTTTGGCTTTAATTTCAGTTGAAAATAAAGACAAAAATTCTCCAACATTTGGATAATTTTTTATTAAGTTTGTTCTAAGCTTTCAGCATACATAAGCCATCTTCAGAGAGGTTACAAAGACGTTAACACAAAAACATCCACCATCAGCGACAATTTTATCTTGTGTTGATATAAAACTCCAAAAGCTTAGAATCTGGCAAATGATATGGCTAACTTCTCTGCTTGGCACAATCACAAAACATTAGCACTATTTCATGGATTTTCCTTTTTTAATATACTCCAAGTTACATGGGGATCTCTGCCATGTTTTCTTTTAATTTCCACATGAGGTTGGCTAATTTTAAGTCTTTCTAGCTTCAATGTTGACTTATGATTGTACCATCATTTTTTAAAATTGTCTTCAGTACATCCTACATATATTTTTCTCTGTCCATTTGTATCCTTAACTTCTGCTTTGTAAATGACTCCTTCAATTTTGTACTCATACACACACACATATATATATGTGTGTGTACATAGATACACACACACACACACATATATATATATTTTCTAAACATATACTGTTAAATATAAGAGACAATGAATGTCTATTATATTTAATCATGAGCCATTCTAAATGTCATATTTCGGCTTTAAATTCAGTTGAAAATAACGAAAAAATTCTCCAACATTTGGATAATTTTTTATTAATTTGGTTCTAAGCTTTCGGCTCACATGAGCCATCTTCAGAGAGGTCACCAAGACGCTAACACAATAACATCCACCATCACCGATGATTTTATTTTGTGTTGACATAAAACTCTGCTAGGCAATGGCAATAGTTACTAAAAATAACAAACGCAGTTCACAAATTTTCTTTTTGCATGTTTACTTCCAGTCTTTTTACTCATACACACACTCTCAAAAAAGTTTTTGAGTTTTCCATAATATTATAGCTCGCCAATAAAGCAAATTCAAATTGACAAAATGATTATACGATCATGTAAATTTTTAATTTTTATATACACACATATATATATATATATATATATATATATATATATATCAATCTGTTTTTGTAATTCTGCATTTGACAATTTTCATTAGATTTGCCAATAAGTACAATGCTTTTTGTATCCCATTACCTTCTCTGTAAATGAAATGACCTTGTACTATGGAGAAGATGAGTGGGAGTGTTTCCACTGTATGGATTGTTTTCTTGTCTCTGGCTTAAACTAATGAACAAAACACTCATCTTTATTTAGGAAACATTCAAGGACATTAACTGCATCTGACTCAAACAATATCAGATTTTCCATTGTGGAAGCTTTTATGGTGAGTTTTTGATCAGGTATCACAAGACACAGCAGTTCCCGGGCATAAACCTTCATCATGCCAAATTCATTTTGCAAATTATTCTCAACTTTCTCATGAAATATGCCAATAGCATTAGCTATTTGATTTATAGTTGATTGTCTGACATCCATCACTATGAGGTGAACATGAGCAATGTTTTTCTTGGTTGTAGCAATTTTTTTTTATAATCATATCGCTACAAGCAAGGCATTTTACTGCCACTGTTTTGCAGGAGGTTACCTAGGAGGAAAGTTATTAGAAAGTGGCAGGTTATAGTGAGCGTCAGGAGGTCAGTAAAAGAAGGATGAGAATACTGATGAGAGTGGAATGGATGGAGAAAAAAGCACGAGAGAGAAGATGCAAGTTAGGGAGATAGGAGATGACTATTGACTTTACATTTAAATTCTTCGAGATTATAGCTGTCGGGGAAGCAAGTAAATGGAAAGGAATTCCACAGGCGGGAAGTACTGGAAAAAAAGTTGCTGGAGTGGAATTTGCATTTACATTTTATTGGTTTTACAATAAAAGGGTGGGACCTAATTGCTAATTTTATTGCTAATTTCTAGGACTTTAAGACGTACCTAGGGTCAGCTTCAATTCAGCTGGTCACTTTTGTGCTGTTGATGAAATTAGAGCATCATTTTTTTTTGCAGCAACCATGTCAGTATGAATGTTCTTAGGTTGCTAAACCTTTTTTTGTACAGGTTCTTAATAATACCAGGGTGTGAAATTTTCTTCATTTTCAATAGAAATCACCCAGAGAAAAAGAAATGTGCTTTGTTTCATCAGGAGAATGCATGATTGTGACTTTGAACTGGTTCATCTCCCTCCCTATTCTCCTCATCTGATTATCATCTGTTCCCCAACATAAAAAAAAATTGTTGGCTTGAAATCAGAATTATGTTAATATCTACTTGGCTTGGAACCAGTATTGGAGTGATGGCGACATTATATCTGCTGCTGGTGACTTTCTTCACAAACAGGATGAACTGTCTCCTTTGAACATTCAGATGTCTCCTTTGAACATTCAGATGTCAGTTTACCTGAAAAAAAAACAATATCTCATTCTGTTTGTATCTATTGCTATCTATCTATCTATTCATCTCTATAAATCTATGTATCTATTCATCTATCTATATTTATCTCTACTCATCTATTTATGGGCTTATGACCATATCACGTTGAATACAGGGGTTCTCACTCGATCACCAAAGTTAAGCAATGTTGAGCCTGGTCAGTACTTAGATGGGTGACCACTTGGGCATACCAGGTGCTGTAAGCGTTTAGTGACAGATGTGCATTGTGGTGCAGTGGATATCAGCTCGGAAAGAGAAATCGGTGAGCCAAGTTCGAATTCCAGTTGAATACCCTGCATTCACTTAAGCAATGGTAGCCTTGGGAAAGGTATTGATCCATTCCTACCCTCCAGTTATGGGTTAAAAAACAGGGTAGGACTTGGGGACCCTGCCCTTAAAAACAAATCCAAATGAATCTTGATACTCAAAAAGAAAAAAGTATTACTAGACACAAAAACTTATATAAAAACAACAATAAATTGTTGAAAGAAAAAGGTATTACCAGCAATAAATAAATAAAATTTAGTTGGCAATAAATGACCCGCCAAGATTGATATGCTATAAAACAAAGCAACCAGCCAATCATATCTATTTATATCTATTAATCTGTATGTATACTATTCACACACACACACACACACATATATATATATATATATATATATATTCATATCTATAAATCTATCTCTTTATTCATATCTGTCTATTTATCTACTCATATTTATTCATAACTATATATGTATCTATATCTATTCATATCTGTATATTTATCTATCTATATACTATATCTATTAATCTCTTTGTATATCTATTTATTCATATTTGTATATGTATCTATATCTATTCATATATATGTAAATCTATCATTCTATTCATATCTGTCTATACCTATTCATCTCTATCTATCTCAATCTGTTTATAAATATGTATCCTACTCTGTTCCTATCTAACTATCCCAGTATGCTCATCTCTGTCTGTCTGTCAGTCTGTCTAAGACTCCATCCATATGAATCTGTATTCATCTGCATAATGAAAAGAATTTGATTTTCTCTTTCCTCCCAATCATGTCTTGTCTTTTACATTCTCTGCCTGGGGGACAGAGGCACAGCCATAGGCCGCAAAAAGAATTTGGCAATCGGAATTGTAAAAATCAAGCCTCGGGCTTTGAATGGTAAAAAGAAAATAGGAAAGAGAAAACAAACAACAAATAAATCTGAAATTATGACTCTTCATTTTGAAACTTTTGGGAACTTTCCAGAGTGTTTTTGATAAAACTTGTCTTCCCTTGTTTTCCCACATTTAATTTGTTTTTTTTCATTTACCTTTCATATTATGCATTCATGGACAATGTCTCAGAAACTAGGCCAAGAATTTTCTAGAAACCAAAGAATGTGTGAGTATATATATATATATAATTTGATATTATGTATGTAATTTGATATTCTAAGATTTATTTTCAGTTATTTCATTTATAATAATTGTATGCATATGTGAGACTAATTAAACTAACACACACACTTATATACATACATAATATTCAACAAAGGATGAAATTACTCAGACATTGTATAATTTATATTCAAACATGTACCAGAAGCTGAGAAAAAGTTCAGAAACAGACAAAAATGAATAAAATATCCTTAACAAAGAACTCTCATTGGTATTTAACTAAGCACACACACAGCCATACATATATCTTGAAAACAATGGTAGTTGGTGAGATATAAATACAGTGAAGCTGGTAATAAAAAGTGCTCAATACAAAGGCGAGCATATAAAACTGCAAAAAACATACCAGAACTACTTAAGTTTTCCCCTTGAATTGGAGGATCATCACGCTAGATTCAAATTTTAGTACTTTAGTATATTTTGTATACTAGCTTCAACCGATAAAAATTTCAGTTTTCTTATTTTAATATTTTGATGAATCTTAAGTTAATTATTTGATTTGATTGATTTGTTTGTTTAACGACAAATCAAACCCTTATGTGTCATTTAATACCAAAATTTAATTTTCTTGAGAGCTTTGAAGTAATAAAAATATGATATATGCTGTTTTGCTCTCACAACTGAACACATAGCAGATGATACTCAGATTTTATGCATATACACATTGCCTAGAGGTGGTAATGTTTGTTTTATTTAGTAGTCTTGTTGAAGTTATATTTTGAATGACAGTACGATTTCTTTAAGAAAGAATATTATAAGTATTAATGTCACAAAAGAGTTGTTTTATGTTGATGCATTGTTGGTATTTTTAATATAAATATATTTTTATGCTTTCATAGTGTTTTATTTTTGTTTGAGGGTTAACTATTTACCCATGTCTGGGATCCTAACTGGTGCTACCTCCCAAGGTTTGGTGAACCTGGGAACAACAGCAATTAAAAGGTGGTTCCACAGTCTTCAAAACCTGATCTCCCAGTCAGAGGCATTTGCTGCTGAATCTCATTTATTGTCATACCCAGGACTTTAAGTTACTTATTGAGCAAGCTCATGACAAATTCTATGATAATAAAATCTCAGAAATTCCCCTACTGTACTGTTAAATATTTGAGCTTAACAACTTTAACAAGATATTGCAATAACAGCTTTAAAGATGAATACCAAATATTAAAATAAGAAGACCATGAAATGTTCAAAGGTTGAAGCTAGTATACAAAACAGACTAAAGAACTAAAGTCATCATTTTAAGAAGTGGGTACAAATGAAAAAATTTCAAAATTGACAACTTTTCTATTTCACTCAAACAGCTATTAAGCATTTCTATTAAAATGGAATTGTCCATTATTTATTAGGTATTAGCGGGAGATATTAAACACTTCTTTCTTCCTTTCTTTCTTTTATTTTCTCACTGAAACCTAGTCATGTCTTTTCTCCTCTTTCATTGTAATTAAAATGGAATAGTTCATAATTTATAAGGTAGTAGCAGTACATAACAGCCATGTGAACTATTGCGGGGATGGTCAAGCACAATTATTTTAGTTTATATATATATATATATATATTTTCTAAACATATACTGTTACATATGACAGATAATGAATGTCTATTATGTTTGATCTTGAACCATTCTAAACATCTTATTTTGGCTTTAATTTCAGGCGAAAATAAAGACAAAAATTGTCCAACATTTGAATTTTTTTATTATGCTGGTTCTAAGCTTTCAGCTCAACAGAAGAATCTTTGATGGTGGATGTCTTTATGTTAATGTCCCTGTAATCTCGCTGAAGATGGCTCATATGAGCCGAAAGCTTAGAACCAGCATTATGAAAGATATCCAAATGTTGGACAATTTTTGTCTTTATTTTCACCTGAAATTTAAGCCAAAGTACAATGTTTAGAATGGCACCTGATGAATTATAATAGACATTCATTGTCTGTTATATTTAACAGCATATGTTTAGAAAATTATCTGCAGTCTCAATGCACTAAATCTCGCAATTCCCACCTGTGGAATTCTCTTCTGCATACTTGCTTTCCTGACCGTTACAATCTCCAAGAATTTAAATGTAAAGTCAATAGTCATCTCCTGTCACATTAACTTACATCCCCTCTCTCATGCTTTTCTACATCCACCCCACTCTCATCAGTACTCTCTTCCCTCTCCTACTCTCATCCTGACACCCCCTGCAACCTCTCACTCCTCATAACATTCCTCCTCATCCACCCAGTAGCATCAGTAATCTCTTTTCTCTCCTACTCTCTTCCTGACACCCCTGCAACCTCTCACTCCTCAACATTTTTCTTATATAACCCCTTGCACAACAGTGGTAGTAAAATGCCTTGCTTTGGGCGACACAATTATAAAAAAAAATATATATATATATATATACATATATATATATATGTGTGTGTGTGTGTGTGTGAGTATGTTGGTTCGTGCAGTGGATATTGGCTTGAAATGAGGAATTAGAAAGCTGAGTTTGAATTCCAGTCGAGTTTGTTGCATTCAATTACATTCAAATATCCTCATGGAAAATATGAAACTATGTCTTCTTCTAGCTATGGGTTCTATCACTTGGTTGGAACCCAGTCTACTATAGAAAGAAATGGCAAACTAGTACAAGAAAGCCTTTGCTTACTCTGTCATGAATCAAAAGAAACATGTTTGCCTATGTGTACATCATATATGGCACTTAACTGATAAATATATGTGTGTGTGTACCCCTAACACTTTCATAGCGTATATGAGGATTTACTAAGCATAGGTTAGATATCGCGCAAGGCTGAATGTATGAGGATTAAATACATTTTTCAGTTGCAACTGATCTAGCAAAACTAGCTTGCTAATTATTACACCACATCAAAGTGCTCCTTTCCCAGAATGTAATACTTTGATACTAGTTTGTGTGATTGAGTTATTTTTTATGGCTTATCAACCCATTGCAAGTTATTTAAGCCAAAATATACTCAAGATTTTAAGAATAATTGCAAGAGTAATTCTTTTATATTTTTCAAGTGAATATTGTATTAAAATAGTACTGAGAATAACAATCACTTTTACAAATACAAGTCCTACTATTTAACCCATATATGAGGGAAAGAGATAGATTCATAATCTTCCCAGGGATATTTGTGTATATATGAATATATTGAAGCAGACTGGAATTCAAACTTAGCTGTCTGGTTTCTCATTCCAAGTCAGATGGTTAGGGAACAATTTTTTGATCCTTAGAAAGCTGATGGATACTCTAATCCAAGACAAAAAGAGTGATCTGTACATAAACAACCTTATCACACAAACATATACACACACACATGTATGATCTTTTCATGATTAATGTTCACCCAGTGAATGTGTGTTGTGGTGCAGTATATATTAGAATAGAGTGAGAAATTAGAGAGTCGAGTTCGAATTCTAGTTGAATTTGTTGTATTCATCTATGTGAAAATAATCCTGGGAAAGATATTAATCTGTCACTTCTTCAAGCTATGGGTTAAATAGTAGGATAGATTTAGTTCTATAGCCTTGGTTGGCAATTGGTCTACTGCAGAAAGTAATGGCAAACTACTGTGGGAAAATTTGCCCAGTCAGTCATGTCTCTTACAAGACAAAATCACCAAAACATGTATGATGTATGGTGTAGTGAACAAAACAAAAAATTCTAAATTTAAAAATTCACTAAAGACTGACTCATTGATTTTATTAGAAACAAATGAACTTTCTTGAATTTACAAAACCTTTGCTTAGCACACAAACTGGCAAAATTTCACACCTTGATATGAAATGTTTTTCGGCCAATTAAAAACAAAATAGAAAGGTCAGAATCACATCCAAGAGTGAATTCCCAAATGATCTACAAATGATATAAAAGACAGGACAAGACATCATCACCAGAAAGAGAAATGAGACAAGCATAATTAACATGTACCCTTAACAAATGTCAAGTGATGCTATTATTGTCGCTACATTTCTCTCTCACCTCTTACCTGCTTCCTTTTAACCTTTCTCCCTGAGTGATAACTTCAAAGACAATCTTACCCAATAATAAACACTCATACATACATGCATACATACGTTCCTGCTTACATACACATCTGCAAGGACTACTACGAACACTTGATACCCTTAACTACTTACTATAATTTCTCATGAACATTTTAACTTCTACCAATTCATGTTATTCTTTTCTATTAATAAATTTCTCTTTAAACATGCAAAAGGTATACTTTTATTCTTCCACACATTCCCATTTCCAACTTTCTGATGATCAGAAATAAATCCTACGTTGTAGGGAGTTTGGTTATGTATGACACAAGGCCAATTCAATAAACATTAACCAGCTCCCTATAGCTTCATTGGCACTAAAATAATTGACTGGCTGAATGTTCACCCAATGTAATGCTAAAGCACTAATCAAGGCAAATGGTTATTGAATGAAGTGAGTTGTATGGATATAATCATAGGAAGTAAAGATTATAAGGATATGGAGAATAGATAACAAATGACTCTACTCTTGGAGAGATTAAGTGTTTCAGGGAAGTACCCACAAAGAAGTTTTTTATTATATTTTTCTTAAATGTGTACAAGAGATTACTTTGTTGGACATGTTTCTTCTTTTGCGTATCATGTCCCTTTAGAGGATCATGGTCCTCCACATCCTTCTGTCCCTTTGCTCGAGCTCATTATATCATCCATTACTTTTATCTATCCCTCTGTCTATCTTGTGAATATTAGATTTTCTACACCCTCTTTCCTCATTATGTGCCCCCAGCTAATTTCATCGGTCTCTACCTGATGTTAAGTATTAATTTGCTTTTTTTCCATTTTCTCTTAAACTTTGTCATAGCTCACATGTTGGCCCATAGCATCCTCAGCATCCCTCTGTAGAACTACATTTCTAGTTCTTTCTTTGTCTTTGTCCAGGATTCACTGCTATACAAAAAGACATATATAACAATTCAATACATTTTTTCTTTGTTTCTTACAAAATTTTTGTGTCTCTTAATACTCTGATTACCTTTTGGAAATTTGATTTTGTCTTTCCCAGTATGTCTTTGGATCTCAGTGTTACACTTTGTGTCTTCTGTCTTCCTAGGTATTTAAATTAGAAGTAAAGGTTTTTTTTCTTTATTATTGAAGCATTTAGCTATTTAACTAATCCTCTGTAAAGATGAAATAGTCATTATTGAATCGTTTCAATATCTGAGCCTTTTTGAGTTACAAAGGGCATTGTAGTTATTATTAAAACACTGTAGATTCTTACCTAAGCCTCTGTTGAGATATAAAGGCCACTGCTCTAATGCATCATTGTATTTTCTTATCTAAGACTTTATTAAGTTGTAAAGGCCTTTGTTTTTATTAATGAATACTTTTTTGGAGTAGATAGACTAAACTATCGCCCGGTTCACACTCCACCCTCGTCTTTTGAACAGGTGAAGAGGCTCATCCCTTGTTCCCTGTTTAGGATGTGGTTCCTGGCTTTCTCTTTTCCAATCTTAGGTAGCCCCCTGCGCATCAGTGGCGTTACCGCCTTGCTTGGGGTGATATGATTAAAAAATAAATAAATAAATAATACCATTTGCGATGGTAGTGATGTCACAAGAGGAAAGAATATATAATTTCTTTTGCATTGATTTTGTATAACTGAATTTTGTAATTCTGCATTTGTCAATTTTTCTTAGTGTGCTAAAGACAGGTTTGCTAATAAATACAATGTCTTTTGTATCCCATTAGCTTCCCTGTAGATGAAACAAAACCACTAATAAAGAATACAACTACAGGGACAAAAATAAATGTTCACTTTAAGGACTTTGCAACACAAAAGAAATAATTTGCAAGGTACATGACTTAAATGGCCAAAATAAAATATATTTGGGTTCAACCAATGACACCTTTAAGACCAAGTGGTTCAATAACAGGTCTACATTCAAAATAGAAAACTTAAAAAACTGTACAAAATTGGCTAACCATGTGTGGAAATTAAAATCAAAATATGGAAAAGACCCAGACATAACATGGAGTATAGTAAAAACAGCCAAGCCTTACAATGTTGGCAAAATATGTAGACTGTGCCAAGAGGAAAAGTTAGAGATTATGCTATTCCCAAACAAAAGCGAACTATTGAATAAAAGATTGGAAATTATGATTAAGTGTAACAAATACTAAAAAATACCTCTTAGGTTTATACAATCATGGATGAAAACGCCATAATTCCTTGTAATTTTAAAAATTGCACGTTCAAAAATTCTCTGTCATGTGAGCATTCAAAAAGAACACCGTTACGTGAATGTTCTTAAAAATAAAAACAAATGGTAAACGGTAAAATCAGTTATTGCAAATCGCCTGAAGATACTGCTCATGGTAGATCAGTAATAAATTGATTACAAATAGAAAATATTCAAAAGTTCTACAATATAATTGTATTGAACACTTTTTAATACAAATGTGCACTGGTCTAACCTTATTATGACCAGAAACTAAGTAATTAAACAATTAATATATATATATATTTATTATATAACACGCTTACAGACAGATACAAAAGAATGGAAAGCATTAAAATGTGCTGAGTGAGTGATAAAATCAGACAGGTTGATTTTAAAATTGATGATGATACATATATATATATATAGATATTGTTAGTGTTATAATACTAACATGAAGGACAGCAACTCAAAAGATTTCTGGTTTTGGTACCATTTATCCCATCATTATTGCCTCCCTCTGTATTGAGCACTTATTAAAAAGTAATAATTACTAAAATTTGGGATAGATATCCATTAGTTTCTACCACTCTATATACAGTAGCAGCCATAATATAAGGAACAACAAAGACATAAATATGTGCATTACGTAAAAAGTAATGCATGATTACCAATGAAATTTTTACCGAATAAAGGTTAGGGTGTAATGCATAAATATTATATAAAGTTACAAAAATTTACATAATAGTTTTCTTTTAAATAACGATTAAATGGAACGAAGGATATAAGCTATTGGACAAAAGTTAAAAAACAATATTAATAATTTGCATAAACTTTTAATTTGCATTGTTAAAAAACTCAATAGAGCTTTTAAACCATAAGTAAAAGTTCATTTGTCAATAGGACTTTATTTTTAAGCAATATGGCAAATTCTATATACAAAACACTCTCTTTTGAAGAAAAAAACTCATTATTGCTATCAAGATTAAAAGTAAATTTCAGAAATTTCAGATATTGCTAATAGGTCTAAAAGTGTCATTCATCATGTAATTATCAGGTATAAAACTGATAAAACGTTAGCTGCAAAACTAAAAACTGGCAGACCTCTAAAAACAATGCAAAGAGAAGATCAAAGAATTGTTAGAATATCTATAAAAAAGGGTTTTGAAACTGTTACATCAACTGCCCATAAATTTAATGAAGACACAGATAATAAGATCTCAAGGAAAATGGTTGCTCGCAGGTTAAAAAATGTAGGATGGCATGCCCCTACTCTAGCTTCGAAGCCTCTCATTTCAAAGGGCACATCTGGAGTATGCAAGAGAACATGTTGTTTGAACTAACACACAATGGGATACAGTTCATTTCAGTGACAAGTCCAAGTTTACTATATTTGGTTCTGAGGGCAAAACTTACGTATGCCATAGAACAGGTGAAAGACTGTCTTCTCAATGTGTCAAGAAAACCATTAAGTTTGGTGGCGGCAGTGTGATGGTGTGGGGAATGATTTTATCTCCAGCAGCTGGCCCTATCATCCGCGTACATGGCAAAATCAATGCTAAGATTTACAAAAGGTTTCTTCAGCAGTATGTAGTACCAAGATTACACCATAATCTTCATGAATCTCCTATTTTCATACAGTACAATGCACCTTACCACAAGGCTCAGAAGGTTATGGCTTTATTTGAAGAAGGAGGAATCACCCTAAAGTGGCCAGCCCAGAGCCCCGACCTAAATTCAATAGAAAATGGTTGAAAGATAATTAGAGAAAGGGCTCAGAAAAGAAACCTGAAAAACCAGGATCACCTATGGGAGTTATCAAAAGATGAATGGGAGGGAATTACTGCTGATTTTTGCAAGAAATTAATTAGATCATGTGGTCAACGATGCAGAGAAGTCATTGAAAATAAGGGGATGTTCACCAAATATTAAATTTTGTTGATATTTTGTTCACAATCAAGTATTAACGAGATTGTTCCTTAAATTTTGTCCAGTAGTTTATTTCCTTTGTTCCACTTAGTTTTGTTTTTTAAATAAGGATTATTATGTAAATTTTTGTAACTTTGTATAATATTTATGCATTACACACTCATCTTTATTCAGGAAAAATTTCATTGCTAATCATGCATTACTTTTTAAGTAATACACATGTTTATGTCTTTGTTGTTTCCATTCCTTATATTATGGCTGCTACTGTATATATATATATATATATATATATATAAGCAAAGTTAATGACTAAGTTGAAAAATGTTTTTATGTGACATATTTTCTTCTCTAGGGCTTAATCAGACAAAAATTATGTTTATGCTCAAAGACAGAGACACTAAAATATTAAGTTTTTAAATTAATTTTTTAAATATACTTTTTGATATATATATATATATATATATAGTCTAGATAATTTAATTTCTTTTAATTTCTTTTATCACTTTTGTTATTAAGTATCCTACATTGCGATAGCAGAAGATCTGCCAAAAAAGGTGAACTGTTGTAAGAACCTGGGTGTAAATTTACTGTGGATAATCCAGCAATTAAAGCATTTTCCATACATTTTTGTTTTAGTAAACAGCTTTTTCTTTTATTCAAAGTAGCATTTTTTTAAATGAAAATTATGGTGAGACTCATCTTGGTGCACAACTAAGGCATAAAGTTTGTTGTTTTGTAAAAAATCCCTAATGTGTTCACGTAATCTTTTATTTAAATCCTCAGGGTTTCTCCTATGTATACTTTGTGGCAATTATTGCAGGCAATAGAGTAAATTCTTTCAAAAACATGAAGGATGAAGTGCTTTAATTGCTGAACTCTTATGAAGCCCTAAAGGACGAAACTTGTCACACAAAAAAATATTCTACTTTTGCATTATTTTTTCTGACATTGTTCTGTTATATAAAGATAAATACATATTTTTTTATGTGTGTGTGTGCGTGTGTGAAGAGATGTGAAAATATTTAAACTGAATATCAACATCTTGGCAGAAATGTTGGATATGAATATTTCTAGACAAATTCAAAAAAAGAAAAAGAACTGACATGAATATTTTTTCTTCTTCCTTTGTTCGTTCAGGATATAGGTGATCATGGACTTTCACTTGGCTCTGTCTCTTGTCACTCTCAAAATTCTTCCTCTTATTATCTCTCCCAAACCTCACTCTGCCATCCATTTGCTCAGGCCTATCAAGTAGGTCTCGCGCTGGTTTCTCCTGTCTCTCTTTCCCTCTATCTATCCTGTGAGTATTAAATTCTACAGGCCCTACTTCCTCATTACATGTCCCAGAAACCTCATCTCTCTCTTCCTTATGTTAGGTATAAATTTTCTCCTCATTTCCATCCTTTGTAATATTTCATCATTAGTCAAGTGCTCAGTCCATGGTATCCTCAGCATCCTTCTGTAAAACTACATATCCGCTGTCTCATGCCTCTCCTTTATCCTTGAGGAGATTATCCAACATTCACTGCCACACAGAAGGACAGACATCACAGAACAATCCTGCATTGCACTTTCTATCCTCTGTCAGAACTGAACTGACTGATATAGAATAAAATTTCATTTTCATTAAGTCACAAGATATTTCCATGAGAGAGAGAGATGGACAATTCTCCTATTTTATATAATGGATTCTAATGGTGATGGCAAAAAGTATTACAAGTGATATTTATGAATTCTTCTTCTTCATGGGCCATGCTCCTTTGGGACATAGGCATTTATGTCTCATGCTGCTTTCCTCTGTCCCTTTTTCCCTTTATCCATCCTGTGGGTATTAGATTCTCTAGGTTCTCTTTCCTCCTTACATGTCCCAGGAACCTCAGCAGTCTCTTTCTGATGTTAAGTATTGGTTTTCTCCTTGTTTGGATCCTTTTGAACACTTCATTGTTGCTCATATGCTCAGTCCATGGTAGTCTCAATATCCTTCTGTAGAACCACATTTCTGCTGCCTCAAGCCTCTCCTTCATCCTTGAGGAGATTATCCAACATTCACTGACATACAGAATAACAAATATAACACAGCAGTCCATTAAAAGCCAGAATGAATGGTAGACTTATGTATCATGCTAGACAATTTTTCTTGCCAGAATCCATCATATAAGATAGATTCTAGCAAGTAAAATTGTCTGGCATAGCAAAGAGAACCAATCTTTTTAGCAGCAGACCTAGCAATTGATTCAGTATAATGTTTCCACTTCATCACTGAGTATATACACCAGGCTCTCAACAAGAACGGCAAAGCCCAAACTGTTGCCCTAGACATCTCCAAAGCATTTGACAGAGTCTGGCATGCTGGCCTTCTATGCAAGCTGCTAAGCTATGTTATAACTGGGCAGTTGTTTGACCTAATCCAGTCATTCCTCTCAGATTGCACAATGAATGTAGTATTGAACAGGTATGCCTCCCAATACTATCACCTGAATGCAGGTGTCCCTCAAGGCTTTATTCTTGGTCCCATGCTTTTCCTTATCTATATTAAGAATCTACCTGATGTAATAAAATCCCAAGTAGGCCTATACACTAATGACACTATGGTTTACTCTTGTCTTGATCAAAAATCTGCAAAGGCTGACAAAGCAAACATCGCTGCCGAGCTTGAAAAGGACCTCCAATCCGTTGTGGACTGGGGTAAGAAATGGCTTGTGAAATTCAATGCTTCCAAAACAAAGCTGCTATCTATTAACTATCACAGACAATCACTCCTACCCCCATTAGCATGGATCAGTATAGTATCTCTGAAAGTAAAACACTGCACCTCCTCAGATTAACTCTCACAACAGACCTCAAGTTGAATGAATATATATATCTGGCCATATCTGGTCGGGTGCTCCTGCTATCCACCTACGGATCCTTAACAAAATCCAATGGAGAATCTGTAATGTGATCGATACTGACTTGGCAGTTGAGATACAGTCACTTTCTCACTGGTGTAATGTGGCTTCTCTGTGTGTCTTCTACAAATACTTTCATGGCGTCTGCTCAGATGAACTTAGCTCACTGGTACTACCTGTACATGAATTTAATCGGGCCACAAGATTTGCAACTAGATCCCACCCTTTTACTGTGAAACCAATAAATTGTAATTGCAAATTCTACTCCAGCAGCTTCTTCTCTTGCACTTCCTGCCTGTGGAATTCCATTCCATTTACTTGCTTTCCCAACAACTACAATAGTCATCTCCTATCTCACTACCTTGCATCCTCTCTCTCTCTCTCTCATGCTCTTTTCTTTGTCCTTTCCACTCTCATCGGTATTCTCATCCTTCTCCTACCCTCTTCCATGACACCCCCTGTAACCTCTCACTCTTTCTCATAACTTACCTCCTATGTAACCCCCTACTCAACACTGGCAGTAAAATGCCTTGCTTGGGGCTACTCAATTATAAAAAAAAAATATCAATGGAAAATGTTAGTCTGAAAAGTTGCTTCTAGAGGTTAGTATCAACCATTGTTATGGAAGGTAAAAACAGTTATCTCAGATGATTAAAAGAGTGCAGTTTCAGTTTGGAGATGTAAAAATTAGCAAGCCAATCCTTGCTCCAGTTAACAACAGATTGTAAGTCATTTTTCATCAGCTACTAATTTGATCTTATCGAACTGTTCAGATTTACTATTAAGATAGGAGTAAACAGTTGTCATCAGCATAAATACTGAGTTGAGAATTGATGACATTGTGAGTTATTGATGAATATTAAGAACATTGTAGGTCCAAAGATAGAGCCATGGAGAGTACTTGCATTAATGAAAAAGACATAGAAGAGTGGCCATTAAAATAACTTTCATTTCACAATTTATGAAGTATGCATGAATCAGTTCACAAATTTGTGCAGAAATACCAAAACCTTTCAACTTATGAAGAAGACCAACATGCCAAACCCTGTCAAATGCCTTTGAGATATCTAAAACAACATCCCAAACATCACCGTCCTTATTTAAAGCTTGATAGACGCTTTAGCAATAATTGTTAATATATCAGTAGTGGACCTAGAGAAGCAAAATCTATATTGCTTATCTGAAAGAAAACACTGTGAGGTGAACGCTTAACCAATTCAGATTTAATTTGAGCCTCTAATACTTTGCCAAAAAGAGGTCAACGTCTAACAGGCCAATAAAAGGATCAGTGTGTTTGCTTGAGTTTTTAAAGATTGAAATGACAGAAAAGGATTTCCATCAAGTAAGAAAGCAAGAAACTGCAAGGAAGTTATTTTAAAGTTTAGAGAAAAGATGAGCCAGTTCTGGGCCACATTTCTTAAGGACTATTGCAAGGATACCATCAAGTCCACATCTTTTCTGAGGATCTGGTTTAGAGATGATAGAAGTAAGCATAGATGGAGATATATGCATACGACTCAACAGGGACTTCCAGCGGAAAATCAGTTGAAGATACTCCAGATGGGTCAAGAGTAGAATTTGAAAGAATTTATGAGGAAAACATTCTGCTTTATCAGCAGAAGATGTTAACACCTCAATTTTTGTGAAAAGAAGAAGAATAGAAGACTTACTCTTATTTGATCTATTATTACAGGGCTACCAATAGTCATGAGAACTAAATTATACAGTACCTCATTCTATCAGCAAAGGCTTTTTGAGGATACATTTACAATTATTGTGAGCAGACACAAATAGGCATCAGTTGTGATCAGAAACATCATGCTATTACACCCAGAAAAGTTTTTCCTTGTGGGCTAGAGTAGTTGAACAGGATGATGTGAACCAAGGAGAAGATTGTGTTGTCACCCAGTATTTACGTGAATGTACAAATCTTTAATAGAAAGGTGTTGTAGAGTAGTTAGCACCTCTTCAGCACTCTAAACAATGGACTGGCTTATAGCCTGAAAGAGTCTGAGTATGCATTTAAAGGGTCATTTTTAATAAGTTGCAACAAGTAGATTAATATTAGGACTGATTTACTTTGTTGGCTATTTACCATTTAGACCCTCCTCTCTTTTGCTTATGAGTTTGTCTTGTTAATTGTTTATATGTTATATGTTATTTTTTGTATATATCCATTAACATTGGATACTGTACTGAATAAATATATTAAGCACTCATCCTTCTCTGTGTATCATTCACCTTGATACAACAGGGCATTAATAATATCAGCCCAAGTGGCACCTGAAATACACTCGAGAAATGAATGCCAATCAGTACACTGGTAACAGAAATAAGTCTTATGAATAAGAGTTTTCTTTCTAATCAGTCAGTCAGTTAAGTGCCATACTGGATACACACTTGGGCAATCATGTCTCTTTTGAGACATGACTGACTGGGCAGAAGATTATCCCGCAGTAGGTTGCCATTGCTTTCTGCGGTAGACTGGTTGCCGACCAAGGCTATTGAACCCAATCTGTCCTGTTATTTAACCCATAACTGGAAGGAAGAAACGGATTAATACCTTTCCCAAGGGTATTTGTGCGTAAGTGAATGCAATGAATTCAACTAGAATTCGAACTCGGCTACCCGATTTCTCGTTCTGAGCCAATATCCACTGCACCACAACGCACATCTTTCTAATAGATGACTCAAAAGAAACCTCAACAAATACTACAGCATGATCCAAATTGTCAAGAGGACAGAAGTGTGATGCTCGATAAGAGCAAAGAGAGGAGATAAGGGACAAATCAAATAAAGAAGAATGTTGATCATATTCATTAGGGAAACAAGTAGGGAATTCCATGATTTGACTGAGAGACTGAGCAATAGACAAATTGAAACCCTGAATACTGGCAACATTAGTCGCATTAGAATACTTAAGTCACTTAACATGATGAGTATTATAATACTGAACACGAAATTGTTAAGAGATGAGAGAGCTATTTCTATTTTATCAGAAATTTTGTTTAATCGTCCTGAGAGGGAACGGAATAATAAAAGCAAAAGAGATAGCTAACAGAGTTCAATAACGAAAGTTAAAATCACATGAAAGAATCATATCAAAATTCAAGAAGCAATTCTCTCACAATTGGGATATTTTCTTGAATATAAACATCAAATTTTTTTTTTTTTTTTTTAATCATATCACCCCGAGCAAGGCGGTAACACCACTGATGTGCAGGGGGCTACATAATAGTGAAAAGATTGGAAAAGAGAAAGCCGGAAACCACATCCTAAACAGGGAACAAGGGATGAGCCTCTTAACCTGTTCAATAGACGTGGGTGGAGTGTGAACCAGGCGATAGATAGATCTATCTACTCCAATTGAAAAAAAAAAAACAAAGTGAGAAGATTGGAAAAGAGAAAGCCGGAAACCACATTCTAAACAGGGAACAAGGGATGAGCCTCTTAACCTGTTCAATAGACGTGGGTGGAGTGTGAACCAGGCGATAGATCTATCTACTCCAATTGAAAAAAAAAAAACAAAGTGAGAAGATTGGAAAAGAGAAAGCCGGAAACCACATTCTAAACAGGGAACAAGGGATGAGCCTCTTAACCTGTTCAATAGACGTGGGTGGAGTGTGAACCAGGCGATAGATCTATCTACTCCAATTGAAAAAAAAAAAACAAAGTGAGAAGATTGGAAAAGAGAAAGCCGGAAACCACATCCTAAACAGGGAACAAGGGATGAGCCTCTTAACCTGTTCAATAGACATGGGTGGAGTGTGAACCGGGCGATAGATAGATCTATCTACTCCAATTGAAAAAAAAAAACAAAGTGAGAAGATTGGAAAAGAGAAAGCCGGAAACTCATGCATATGTATCCGAGAATATTTTTGATAAAGAGGAAGGGAGAGAATTTATTGGTAAATAATAGAAGAATTTAAATTAGTTTTGCAAAGTGCAAAGATATCTGGAGAACATGTCAAAAGAAAAGATTCTATACTACAGAAATTGAAACAAATGCCATGAATGTGAAGAAAGAAAGGTTGAACTGAAGTAGGTGATATTTTTGTTTACTGGTTTACACATATTTCTTTTCGTTTCTATTGTAAGATTATTTTATTTTAAGAAGTAAAAGGTTAAAATAATTATCACTATTTATTGTTTACGGAATGGCCAGAAGATGGCTATGACTGAAGCATAATATAGCCTCAGGGTTACCCTCCAGAAATACATACAGGGACACCTATCTATGTGTGACATAGCAATATAAATACACTGGAATTCCTTGCATTCACTTATGTGCAAATATCCTTGGGAAAGGTATTAATCCATCCCTTCCCTCTAGTTATGGGTTAAATAATAGGACAGATTGGGTTCTATAGCCTTGGCCGACAACCAATCTACTGCAGAAATCAATGGCAACCCACTGTGGAAAAATCTTCTGCCCAGTCAGTCATGTCTCTTTTGAGACATGATCACCCCAAGCGTGTATCATGTATGGCATTTAACTGACTGATATTATACAATTGTTGTTCAGAAGAGTCTCTCTAAGTGATACCAAAGAGCTCTGTCTCCTTACTACCAGTCAGAAGCAGCAACCAGGAAACTGCCAACCTGATAACCTCATAATGAAGAATTATTTGAAATTTGTCCATCATATATCAAGAACTAACTGCTTTGGTCATTTGATGTAAATAACAATAGAGAGGTTCAAGCCCAAAAAACATAAGTCTGAGGTTATAATTCCAAGCATCAAAAAATAAATCTTGCATATCTAACGTCTGAAAATACCAGAGATGTAAATGAAAATTGTCCTAAATTCTTATCACAATTTAATAATCCAAGTTTAATAAGTGCCAAGATAATCCTGTAATCCAATGTAGCAGTCTTTGATTTGGGCAAGAAAGGTTGTGATTGGTTAAGTCTGTTAGCATAGCAAAAACAATTACCATATTTCAAGATCTACTTGATTCTGGTTTCCTTTCTTGATAGATATCACAAAAAAAAGTTCTTTCTTGAAGTAAGACATGGTTTTCTTCTTTGTTGCCACACAAATGGTGAGATTCAAATTTGAGTCTCTGAAGCCTCATATTCTAACCATTTGGTAAAAGTGCCCACTTCCTGGTAATGAGACACTAGATAGTTGCAGACTGTTGACAGTGTACCAGTAAGAATTTTAAGATTATAAATTCTATAACTTTGCTGCATTTTCTGCTAGTAATTCGGTTTGATCAATTTTTTTACCTTCTGAGTTGACGTTAATGCTTGCATCATGTGTGTTTATGTATAAGAAAACAAACACTGATCTCTCAGTTGAGAACGATGTTTGCTACATTATTCAGCATTCAAAACTGATATTTACCTGGATTCAAACACCTGCTGTTTGTACGAGTGGCAAGACTGTATGCAGCAATGAATGCTACATATTAACATTTGTAACATTCACACATGTACGCACACGGAAATTAATTAGCAGCTTTCCTAAAGTAAATTCTTTTCTTTTTTTTCTATTCACTGGGAATTGTTAAATGTTTATTTTCCTTCTGGGCTTCATCTTTTATTTTTCCCTTTCTTCATCTTTCTTTTCACAGATTTTTTTCCTGTCTTTCTCTCCTTCAAATTTTCTTTATCTTCATTTTTGTTTCAATTGCTCTTTCCGACTTTCTTTCTCTTCATTTTCTTTCCAGCCTTCTGTAATTATTTCTGCCTTTCTTTCCATTTATTTTTCTTTCGGCTTTTATTTTCTTTCGTAGATTACTTTCTTTATTTTGCTTTTCTTTCTCTTCATTTTACCTCCTTCCACTTTTTTTTTTCAGAATTTATTCTTGACATTTTACATTCAGGATTTCTTTCTACATTTAATTCTGTCATTTTTATTCCAATGTTTTTATTTATTTTTCGTTCTTCCTATTTTCTAACTTCATTCTTTTTTCTTTCTTTTTTGTCTTTCTTCCAATGAAGATTTTCAATTGTTCTACCTTTTTCCTTTTTGTTTTTTTTAGTATTTTCATTCCTTCATTCTTGATTTCACTTCTTCTTACTTTTCTTTCTAGCTTTCTTTTACTCTTTCTTTTTCATTGTTTTTTATTCTTTTTCCAATTTTATTTTTTTTAATTTTTTTTACTTTTGTTTTTTCATTTTCCATTCCTTCATTTTTTTTTCCCATAGTATCCTTTCCTTCATCTTAATGCTCCTTTACTCTTTCTACCTTTCCAGTTTTCCTTTTAATTTTTTTTGCACCCTTTTTTTTGTTTCTTTTCCTCATCCTTTTACATCTTTCAGTTCATGCTGTGACTATCATGGATTGAGCATGTGAGCAATTATGAGGTTCTAAAAATGATGGAAACAAAAAGGAAATTAATACTTAGCATCAAGACAGCTGCAATTCCTGGGACATGCAATGAAGAAGGAAGGCTTGGAGAATCTGATACTAACAGGCCAGATAGAGGGAAAAAGAGACAGGGGAAAGCAACAGATAACATATTTGAAGGACCTAATCAGGTGGATGACAGAACGAGGGTTGCATGGTGTAACAGGAGAAGGTGGGCTAAAAGCCACCAGGGATAGGAAGACGTAGAAAGCCATGATCGCCTACGTCCTGAAGGGACAGGGCACATAGAAGAAGAATATATATGCCAACGGTTTATAAAAAATTATAATGTCGGTATAAAATGGGGGATCAATTCTATATTATAATCAATATATAAACTGATCTCTCATTTTATGGCCATGCCAGTTTGTATACATTTATATTCTAGATTTATGGGCTTAAGGTAGTGGATGACAGAACGGGAGTTGCATGGTGTAACAGGAGAAGGAGTGCTAAGAGCCACCAGGGATAGGAAGACGTGGAAAGCCATGATCGTCTACACCCTGAAGGGACAGGGCACATAGAAGAAGAATATATATGCCAACAGTTTATAAGAAATTATAATGTGGGTATAAAATGGGGGATCAATTCTATATTATAATCAATATATAAACTGATCCCTCATTTTGTGGCCATTCTAGTTTGTATAGATTTATATTCTAGATTTATGAGTTTTAGTTAGTGGATGACAGAACGAGGGTTGCATGATGGAACAGGAGAAGGCGTGCTAAGAGCCACCAGGGATAGGAAGAAGTGGAGAGCCACGATCGCCTACGTCCTGAAGGGACAGGGCACATAGAAGAAGTTCATGTTTGTTTCTTTGATAATTCTTTCTTCGTTTTGTCTCTATCCTATCATTTTTTTATCCTTAATTTCTATTTTATTTCATGTTCTCTTTCATTGAAATTTCTATTTTGCCTTCATGTATCTGTATTATTTTTCAGACATTTTTAATTTTGTTTCATTCCATTTATTTTCATTCATTCATTCATTAATTCTCCTTATATGTCTTCTAGTCTTCTTCCTTAATTCTATATTTAACTTTTTCTCTTTCTTAAACTTTTTCTTTTTCATTCCCTCAATATTTTTACTTTTTTAATTTGATTATTTTACTTTGTTATTTCTTTCATAATTTATTTCTTTTTCTTTTTTTTTTTATTCTTCTTTTCCTCTTTCACCCTTCTACCCTACAATTTATTCATTTTGGTCTTCCATTTCTTTTTCTTTCTGATTTTGTTCTCTTCTTTGTCTTTGTTCATTTCTTTTCTTTCTTTCTATCATTTCTTCCTTGTTTCCAAACATTTTTTTATTCATCTTTTTATCCATATTTCTTCATTCTTTTTCCTTCATCCAATTTTATTATTCCTACTTTAATGTCTTTTGCTATATAGTTCTTGTCGATAATTCATTTTTCTTTCACTCTCTCTCTCTCTCTATATATATATATATATATATATATTTTCTTATCTTTTTGATAAAATTTTGAACAATTTTTTAACCTATTTACTTTATTTTCTATTTATTTCATAATAGATTTTGGGATGATTTCCTTCTTTTTTTTCAATTTTCTTTCATTTGTGCACCTTGTATCTACTCTCTTTCTAATCTTTCTTTCACTCTTTCTTCTGGCTTTTCTATAACTTATTCGTTTCAACCACCCATCAACATTTTTTCCCTTTTTACTTCTTCTCTTTTATTCATTTCTTTTCTTTTTTCATTCCCTTCTAACATTCCTTCCACTTTCCCAGGTTCTTCTTTTTTTTATCTTTTTATTCATATTTCTATTCTTCATTCTTCTTCCTTCATCCAATTTCTTCCTCCTTCTTTTTTTTTACAACATATTTCTATACATCTTTTTTCTCTCCCTCTCACTTTATTTTTCTTTTCATTGCGTCATTCAAATTAATTGACGCAAGCTCTTACTTTAAAAGAAAGACCATTAAAAACTTCCCACAATCTATAAACTTGCAATTCTTCTGTTCTGCCTTGAGAAGATCAAATAATAAAAAAAATGGCTGAATTCTTCAATTGCCAGCACTTTTTTTATCATCACCTAAACCAACCATTAAATCAAAGACATGAACAGGAACACAATTATTTGTCTACAAATAAATATATATTTCTCCTCATTTTCTCACAAGATGGAAAGTACAAAACTTAGAACCCAAGACTTGAGGACATTCATTTAATCTCTTGTATTTTAACTCTTTCAATAACCAACATTCTTGAATATCCCTCTTGTAACAAAAGCCATCTTGGAATTATAATAAAGTTTTGTGTTGCATTATGGGGTAGCTATGTTGCCGTGTGGATTTGTAGATACCACTCACTTAAAATAATCCTGTCTCAAAGATCATCCACATATTGGAAATTAGCAGATACTTACCATGGAGTATTGGTTAACAACGAAAACCTAGCAACCCATTCCTACTATACTGAATGGGTACTTCCCATTTGTCATTGTTTTCATTTTAAAACGTTGGTTCTTATACAATCACCAATGTTAAGCAATTTTGAGCCTGGTCAGTACCTAGAGGGGTGACAGCTTGGGAATACTAAGTGATGGATGTGTGGGATGGTGTAATAAACAATGGCTTGGAATTGTAAATCAGAGAACCAAGTTCCAATTTCCATTGGGTTCCTTATGTTCACTTATGTACAAATATCCTTGATGTATGCACCCACCTCTTATTCTCCCAGCTATGGGTTAAAAAGTAAGACTTGTGGTACAAAGTAAATTATTATCTCAAAACAAAAATCTTACAATGTAAAAATATTTTCTGGCCTTAAATAACCTGCAAAAGGTTTAGATGTAAAAAAATGAATTAATAAACAAAAACACATTTGTAGCCTTGTACCAGACTAAGCTAATGTTAAATCTCAATTAACATTCATGGGGACTAGTAATGATGAGCTGTTCTTATTCAAAGAAAAATATGAAAGAAATTAAAAAGGCATTTAATGCCCTAATTTTGATTTTTGATTTTACCCTTGCAAAACCCACTTTAGTTTAATCATTTAAATAGATTTAAGGTCTTTCCAAAAGAAATTATGACAAAGTAGGAGGCAAACAAAATTTATGAGAATTTTTACAATAAAGCAAACTGGAAATAATGACCTCATTTTTATGGTACATATGATTTCTCGTGTTTTTTTTACCATACTTTCTATAATTTCATCATTTTAAACCTTCCCATATAGGAAAACAAACTCTTGAGAGGATGCACTCTCAATTACTAAAACTTAACCTACTTAAGTCTAGAGTCAACTGTTATATATCCTACATATCCTCATAATATGAACTTCTTTCTTTATTCCTTTATACACTTGCAACAACCCTATTCAGTAACCTTTTTTGTGGTTTATTGGCAGTGCTCAATGCCACATCACAGATTGAATGAATGAAATATTTCTTAAGCTTCTTTTCCTTGCTTTAGTTCAGTGGGGAAATACATTAGTTATAATATCGTTTCTTAGAAGGAAGTGAGATCGAGAGAACAGATGTGAACAGGTTGGCCAATTAACCCTCACCATATGGTGGCCTGTCTCTCCGAGGTTTCTGATAATAGCAAGGTGTCTTCACAATTTTATTCCCACAACCAATCTGTTTCCATAAATTTTTAGTCTTATATTAAAATTTAAACAAAGAACTCTATCACTGCCAGAATTCCACACTTACAATGTTTAAGCCACCTCAATCTAGTCTCAGTTGTCAGACTTCTAACCAATATAGTAAGATTTGTCATTTTGGGCTAACCTATACATTCTGTAACAATTTCAGGTTTTTTGATATTTTTATGTATGATAGATTTCCTTTCTTCATCTTGGAAGAGTTCTCTGCCCCTGTCTTTAAAAAATATCTGTGATTATACATTTTTGTTTTTGTTTTAACTAATGTCCTTTTTACATTTGAAACATGGAAAATGTCATTGAGAGGATTATGGTCAATAGACAATAGGACAATAAAGGGATTGTTGGATGCTTGTCCTTTATTAGAGTAGCTATATTTCTTGATATTTACAAAGTTAATAAAACATTGTATGATGAAGTATAAAGATACTTGTTACCAGCACTTGCATCACATCATAATCTCACTGCTGACCTTGAGAGGGATCTACATTCTGTGGTGAATTGGGGTAAGAAGTGGATTGTCAATTTCAATGCATCTGAGACCAAGCTGTTGTCTGTCAACCATCATAGGCAACCTCTCCTGCCTCCCATAAGCATGGACCAAGCGAGTCTCCCTGAGAGCAATACACTGTGCCTCCTCGGAACTTACCCTCTCTTCTGATCTCAAATGGAACCACTATATTGAGACCATAGCTAAATCCACTGCTAAGAAGGTTGGGTCACTGTGTCGGGCCAGGATGTTTTTCCCGCCTGAATCAATCCTGCATATATACAAATCAACCATTCATCCGTGCAGGGAATACTGCTGCCATATATGGTCAGGTCTCCCTGCTGTTCATCTCAGTGTTCTTGAAGTCTGCAATGTGATAGGTACCGACTTGGCAGCTCGACTACAGCTACTTCCCCACCAACGAGACGTGGCCTCCCTTTGTCTGTTCTATAAATACTTTCATGGCTTCTGCTCCAATGAACTTAAATTACTGGTGCCTCTGCAACAGGTGTTTACTCGTGCAACCAGATTGGCAACTGGGTCCCACCCATTCACAGTTAGATTAACCAAATACAGATGACAATTCTACTCATGCAGCTTCTTCTCTCACACTTTCCGCCTGTGGAACTCACTCCCTTATTCTTGCTTTCCTGACGGCTACAACCTCCAGGAATTTAAATGCAATGTCAATACCCATCTCTTAACCACTTGACTCTAGTTCTTTCTTCACCACCCCGTATATCCTTTCATTTCTCTCCACCTTTACAACTGTCATCACACCTGTATTCCCATCCTTCTCTTGCTCCTTTTTAACTGGTTCGACTTTCTCTTCACTCTCTTCTACTTAATCTTTTTTACTCTTATGTAGCCCCCTGCACATCAGTGGCATTACTGCCTTGCTCGGGGTGATACGATTAAAAAAAATATAACTATCAAATTGAATATAAATCTGTTGTTGTAATTACAGGAGAAAATATTTCCAAAGCATTCTTGTATCATAACCACAGTTGAAAAAGAATGCCAAAAGATATTGTTGGTTGTATTCATGCTTTTCCTAAGGGAATTGGTGCAAAAATTATAGTACCAATCCTACCAAGAATTCAAATATAGTTGCTGATTTTTTTTTTTTTTTGTCATTTCATCCTAAGAAAGCAATAAAGACACTAAGATACAAGGAGTCACTGAGTGGTGAAAGAATATGAGAAAATAAAAAACATTATTAAAGAGAGAGAACAATGAAAGATGAAGAAAATAATGATTAAGAAAACAGAAGATGACAATTGACATTGCATTTAAATTTTTGAAGATCAAAGTTAACTGGAATGCAAAAAAATGAAACATAGCTCCACAAGTGAAAAGTGCAGTAGAAGAAACTCTTAGCATAGAACTTACAGTTACATTTAGAAATTTCAACTGTAAAATGATAAGATCTAGCTGCTAATCTATTATTGTGATTAAATTTATAAAACCTAAGTTCCAAAGGGGATAGCTCATCAAAGTAATTGCCATGAAAATATTTATAGAAAAGGCACAGAGGAGCTATGTTACAGTCATGATGAAAGTAACTAAAGTCAAGATGCCAGGTCAGAACCAATAACATTGCAGATTTTGCTTTGAAGTTTATCAAGAACCTCTAAAAATCTAGCTGAATCACCTGACCAGGTGTGGAAGCAATATTCAATGCACAGACAAATGGTATAAATGTGTAATACAGATTCTATAGAATAGTTGCCTAACGTGACACGGTGAATCAACTTTCTTAACACCAGGCATAGAAATTAATTCAATATAATCTTTGAACATTTATCTAAGAATTATTGTTTTCAAGCTCACGCAAAATCAAACATTTTATGATGTGGTTCTGAAAAGTCCTTGACCTAATCAAGGTGATATTAAAAAACAATTTGATTTTAAGGCATTTGGCTAAAATTTGGGAAAGTTGGTTGGACCAAGAACTTTTTAGCACCTTCTCATAATAAAAATTAATTAAAAAATAATAATTTCAAGTCGGTAAATTTTAATTTAAGTTTTTATAACATGAAGTTTGTTATTATGAATTTTGTCTAATTAATTAATCTAAATTATTCCTATTTTTATGTCTTTTACTTAATGTTATGAGCTGGTTCTTGCTATTTAAAGGATTCCATATAAAAGTGATCATAATAAGTGGCCAACACCATACAAATACTACTAATAATTCGTTTCTTATGAAAAGTTAATCGTAACAATAATTTTGTAACTTCAATAAAGACTATTTTAATTTTTTAGTCTTTTGCTAAATTTTATCAGCCAGTAAATGTTACTTAAAACTTTGTGCCTCAAAGCAATCATAATAAACCAACTATGTAATACTAACAATAACATAAATTGATTTATAATAGGAAGTTGTTTTTGTTTTTCTTTTCTTAATCATTTCAAGCAAGAGTGCCACTAGAATGCAAGGGGTGACTGGGAGTGAAAGAAAATTAGAAGAATTTAGTAAGAAGAAAGAAAAGTAAAAGAAAAAGTTTCAGGAAGACAGAAGATGCTGATTGACATTACATTTAAATTTTTGAAGATTGTTGGTAGCAGGGAAGCAAGAAATTGGAAGTGAGTTCCACAGGTGAGAAGTATGAGAAAAGAAACTAATAAATAGAACTGAAAGTTGCATCTAACTAGTTCAACATTAAAGCAGTAAGACCTAATTGCCAATATAGCAGTACAATTAAATTCATACAGTCAAAATGGCAAAAAAAAAGCACATCAGAATGAATACCATGAAAATATTTGTAAAAAAATACAGAAGCAAGCTACATCATGTTAGGGAGAAAGTGAGTGAAGTTAAAATAACAGGCCAGGATCAATTATATTCTATATCCCTATTTAAATTTTGTCAAATAGCTTGAGATGACTAGAAGGAGCACCAAACCAGATATAGCAACAGCATTCAATACATGGGCAAATGGTAGATTTATAAATGTACAAAATAAATTCTGACAAGAAAAATTGTCTTCCAGAACATAGTGAATCAACTTTATCAAACAGTTACATAAAACCTTAATTCACTCTAATTCAGAGGGTAAAAAGCATTAAATTTAAAAATGTTGACTCCCAAGCAAGGTGATAATGCCACTAAGACACTGGGAGTAAAAGAAAATGAGAAAAATTTAATGAGGAAAAGGACGAAACAGGATGCTGGAAGACAGAAGATAGCAATTGACATTGCATTTAATTTTTTTAAGTATATAAGTGGCAAGGATGCAAGAAATAAGAAGGAATTTCCACAGATGTGAAGTGTAAGAAAATAAATTATTAAAATAGGAGACCACAGGTGAGAAGTGCATAAAAAGAAATTATTAAAATAGGACACCACAGGTGAGAAATGCATGAAAATAAATTATAAAAAAAACACTACAGGTGAGAAGTGTGAGAAAATAAATTATTAAAATAGGACACCACAGGTGAGAAGTGCAAGAAAATAAATTATTAAAATAGAATGCTACAGATGAGAAGTGGAAAAAAGAAATTATTAGAATAGGACACCACAGGTGAGAAGTGCATAAAAAAAAATTATTAAAATAGGACACTACAGGTGAGGAGTGCGAGAAAAGAAATTATTAGAACAGGACACCACAGGTGAGAAGTGCATAAAAAAATTATTGAAATAGGACACTACAGGTGAGGAGTGTGAGAAAAGAAATTATTAGAATAGGACACCACAGGTGAGAAACAAAAGAAAATAAATTAATAGAATAGAACACCACAGGTGAGAAGAGAAAGAAGGCAAAATAGAAATGTTTAACAATGGCCAATAACTTATAATTAATGAACTATTCAGTTTGATTTGCATGGAAAGTTTTATTAAATACGACTTGGTTTCAGTAAGAAAACAAAGAAAGAAGAAAAGATGGAAGTATTTAATGTCTGTTTTTGAGAAATAGAAAATCTTGTATATTATTATTTTTGTCTTGTATTTACAGAAAAAATCATTTTCAAATATTCCCTTTTGTACTCTCTTAATTCTTAAGTTAATGACCAACATTCATACTAATGATTGTTCCTGCGATATTTTATTAAAGTTGGTAAGCTCAAATATTTAATGATGTGATATGAGAATTTCAACAGATATTTTATTGCCAGAGAAATCGCCACATGTTTATGCAGTCATTAACTTAAGAATTATTATTTATAAGAAAATTCAAATAGGAAAGCCATTAAGTTTTCATAATCTCCAGGAATTTAGATGTAAAGTCAATAGTCATCTCCTATCTCACTAACCAGCATCCTTTCTCTCATGCTCCCTTCTCAGTTCACACCACTATCATTAGTATTCACATCCTTTTCTTACCCACTTCCTGAGACCCCCTATAACCTGTCACTCTTTCTCATAACTTTCCTCCTATGTAACCCCCTGCAAAACAGTGGCAGTAAAATGCCTTGCTTGGAGTGATATGATTATTTAAAAGAAAAAATATCTATTCTATTATATGTGGATTTGAAGTGGGGGATCAGTTCTACATTACAATCAATATATAAACTGATCCCTCACTTTATTCCCACAATCATCCTTTCCTTACCCACTTCCTAATAGCTTCTATAACCTGTCACTTTTTCTCATCACTTTCTTCCTATGTAACCCCCTGCAAAACAATGGCAGTAAAATGCCTTGCTTGGGGCAATATGATTATAAAAAATTTTTATATTTGCATATAATTTTTATATTCTATATTGTGAATAAGTGGTTCAGTCAGTTAAGCGCCATATGTGATACATGCTTGGGCAATCAAGTCTCAAAAGAGATATGACGAACTTGGCAGAAGATTATCCCGCAGTAGGTTGCCATTACTTTCTGCAGTAGACTGGTTGCCAGCCAAGGCTATAGAACCTAATCTGTCCTATTATTTAACCCATAACTGGAAGGAAGAGATGGATTAATACATGGGTAATAAACCTTTAAATTTTCCTATGTCGATATTCTAAGACTAAAACCATAAGAATTTTATCACAAATAAAAAAAGCTGGAAATGCTTTTAACCCTTTGAAATCACGTGCTTGTATACCAGCTGTTGTGTGAAACTGCATATGTCAGACTCATAAGTGAGTTAGAGTTTCGAAGGGTTGATCTAATTCTATCAACAAATGTTGATAAAACATGGACATAGCATATAACAAATGAGAAAATTTTATTGAGAATAGGAACTAAAAAGAAACTGTTGATAACAATATGAGTTTTGTTTAATGGCCTATCAACACCTCTGTGGGTTATTTAATGCCAAAAAGGTGGGGTTTTAAAGTATTTTTTTAATGTTCAGTTATAGTAAGAAGGTTGATTTAGTCAGATTTTAATGAAATTTTTTTGTTTTTATTCTTTTTTATTTTAGAAAACTGAAAATGACTTCTAGTTTTGTATTCAAAAATGTTTTGCTGAGAATAACTTTTTCCTTCAAAAATATGTTAGGGTAAGAATTTTTTCTTTAAAAATGTATTGTTGAAATTTTTTTTTCTTTCAAAAATGTATATTTTTCTATAAAAGTCTATTTTATGTATATATTTCTATGAAAGTGTATTTTCATACTTTCATCGTGTTTTGACCCCAGTTTGGGGGTTAACTATTTGCCCATAGCTGGGACTCTAACAGGTGCTACCACTCTGGGTCAGAGGCCTTGCTGCTAAATGATGACAATATGATTGAGACGGATAGGACATACAATGAGAAATGACAGCCTGGAAAATTTAACACCCACAAAATATATTGAGGGTAAAATAAACTGAAAGACAGTAGGTAATTTATTTAACAACTTTAAGTTATTTGTTTCTTTATTCATTTGCACAAAGAAGGGTCATAAAGAAGCAAGTATTACTGATAGCAACAAAAGATAGGAAGCTGTAGAGAGTCATGATTGCCAATATTCCAAAGTCACATGATATACTATAAAAGTATCAGAACTTACTTGACAAGTTTGACCAAATGGGTGAAAGCATTAAAGAGAAAGTATTACTGAGAGCAACAAAAAAAGGAAGCCACAGAGAGCCATGATCACCCAATGTCTTAAAGCAATATGGGATATATAGAGAGACATTTTCTTGTGCAGTAAATTTATTTTCAACTTCTTCTGAAGAAAAAAATAACAACATAATCTTGACAAATTAATTCTAAGGAAAATCTTTTTAAAGAATAACAGGTGGCTTCTTGTTTGGTTCAGTCAATCATATCAGATGTCTGGGTCTGCTAAATAAGTTTCAGTCATGGATCGTAGTCTCTGTTTTGTACTAAAAACAAAATTGATTCTTTTGTTTGCCATTGTGACTTTTTGTGATAATTTACTGGAAGTGTTTTTATATTTAATAAAAAATTTTAGAGAGTCTGACCTCACTATCTGTGAAATCTGTCACCAATAAGCATCTCGTCATCCACAGAACTGCTAACCGCAGTTTCACTTTCACAGAGTTGGCCAGATCAACTAAATTTTCATGTTAAACGCTTTTTTCAGAATAATGCTATTTTACAAAATATAATCATTTTGCCTTTTCGATCTGAAACTGATTACTTTTTGGTGTTATCACAGAAAGTAATCGCAACCTACTGGGGGAAAAACCTTCTGCCCAGTCAGTAATGTCTCTTTCGAGACATGAACACCCAAGTGTGTATAATGTACAGCACTTAACTGACTATATTATGTCTACCAGCCTATGCACACAAAAAATGTTCTCTATTACAGGATGTGCATTGTGGTGCAGTGGATATCAGCTCAGAACAAGAAATCAAGGAGCCGAGTTGAAATTCCAGTTGAATTCCTTGCATTCACTTACACGCAAATACACTTAAGAAAGGTCATAATCCCTTTCATCCTTCTAATTATAGGTTAAATAACAGGACAGATTGGGTTCTATAGCTTTGGCTAGCAACCATTCTACCACAAAATGTAATGGCAACCTACTTTTTTTTTTCTTTTTTTTTTAATCGTGTCACCCCAAGCAAGGCATTCCACTGCCACTATAGCGCAAGGGGTTACACAGGGCGATAAATGAGTTAGGATGTACATAGGGGGAGAGTTGGAGAGAATGGGAGGGTTAGTGTGTTAGGAGGTGTCTATTGATCTTACATTTAAACTCCTGGAGGTTATAGCCGTCAGGGAAGCAAGCATGCGGAAGGGAATTCCACAGGCAGGAAGTGCGAGAAAAGAAGCTGTTGGAGTAGAAATTGCAGTTACATTTCATCGGTTTCACTGTAAAAGGGTGGGACCTAGTTGCCAATCTAGTACCTCGTGCAAACTCACACCTAGCAGGGGGCACCAGTGATTTAAGTTCATCAGAGCAGAAGCCATGAAAGTATTTGTAGAAGAGGCACAGGGAAGCCATGTCACACTGGTGAGAGAGTGACTGCAGGCAGCCAGCTAAGTCGGTATCAATCACATTACAGATTTTTCGCTGTATTTTGTCAAGAAGCCCAAGGAGAATAGCAGGGGCACCTGAACAGATGTGGCAACAGTATTCAAAACACGGGCGGATGGTAGATTTGTATAAGTGCAGGATAGTTTCAGGCGGAAAGAATTTCTGGGCCCTGCACAGAGAGCCAACTTTCATGGCATCGGATTTAGCAATGGATTTGATGTAGTCATTCCACTTGAGGTCCGCTGAGAGTGTCAGGCCAAGCAGGCATAGTGTTTTACTCTCTGGGAGACATGCCAGTTCCATGCTAATGGGAGGGAGGTGCGGTCGTCTGTGGTGATTAATTGACAGCAGCTTCGTTTTGGAAGAATTGAATTTTACGAGCCATTTCTTACCCCAATCCACCACGGATTGGAGGTCCTTTTCAAGCTCAGCCGCGAGGTTCACCTTATCGTCAACATCAGATTTTTGATCGAGGTGAGCGTATACTGTGGTATCGTCGGCGTACATGCCTACTTGTGATCTTATGGCATCGGGGAGATCATTGATGTAGATTAAAAAGAGTGTAGGACCTAGGCTAGAGCCTTGGGTGACACCCGCATTTGTAGGGTAGTTTTGGGAGGCATGTCCATTTAAAACCACCTTCAGTGTGCCGTTGGAGAGGAATGACTGGATTAAGTCCAACAAAAGTCCAGTAATGCCGTAGCTTCGCAGTTTCCGTAGAAGGCCGTCATGCCATACTCTGTCGAATGCTTTGGAGATATCCAGGGTGACAGTTCGGGCTTCACTATTCTTTTCAAGAGCCTGGTATATATACTCGGTGATGGTTGTTAGCATATCAGCAGTAGACCTGGTGAAGCAGAAGCCATACTGTTTGTCCGATAGGAGCCCGTGGGCCATGAGATGCTGAACGACCTCGGCATTGATAATGGCTTCAAACACTTTGCCGAAGATCGGAAGAAGGCTGATAGGACGGTAATTTTCGGGGTCCGATAGTTCCCCTGTGTTCTTGAATATTGGAACCACAGAAGACGACTTCCAACAGGCAAGAAAGCAGGAGGAAGATAGGCAGAGGTTGTAGAACTTAGAAAGGACAGAAGAGAGTTCAAGGGCACATTTCTTCAAGACTATGATTGTGATTCCGTCCCCACCACTCGCTTTGTGAGGGTCAAGTTTTGATATTATGCTAGAAATCAGTGAGGGCGTGATGTGGACGTCATTGCAGGATAATATTCTCCCCAATTAGTTATGTCTCTTTCAAGACATGATCACCCAAGCATGTGTCACGTATGGCACTTAACTGATTGATGTGGGTTGTGATGCAGTGCATATCGACTCGGAATGAAAAATCAGTGCCAAGTTCACATTCCAGTTTAATTCTATTCATTCACTTACGCGCAAATACCATTAGGAAAGGTATTAATATGTCTCTTCTCCCTCCACCTCTGGGTTAAATAGCAAGACAGATTAGATTCTACAACCTCAGTTGGCAAACAATCCACCGCAGAAAGAAATGGGTACCTACTGCGTGATAATCTTCTGCTCCGTCAGTCATGTCTCTTTTGAGACATGATCGCCCAAGTGTGTATCACGTATGGCACTTAAATGACTGACTGACTCTATAGCAAGATTCAAACATGCATGTATTTTTTGTAGACAATGCCACCATCTGATCCAGTGTGCTTTAGACGACTTAGTGATGTGAACCTAAATTAGACAAGACAAACGCCAATGTAGGTTTAGACATATATTAGACAAAACAATACAACGATACAAGATATACACATAGAAAAGCCAAAAGAGAATACTGTACTGTAAGTCAGTCAATGAATGCTACTAGAGTCTCCACAGAGTCTCAGCAACTCACCGAGCTTTAAGAACCCTCGGCTACATATAGTCCTATGACAAGTCCATTATCTTATGTGGGTAATACCCCACAACACTTAATCAAAAGGGGTAGACTAGTAAACAGAATCTAACTGGGGTTGTAGCCCTCTTTATGGCTGACCTGTTTAAACCATGTTGGATCAGACAGGGGTTTCTCCTCCAAAGAGAGACGTAGATTTGAACCCTATTGGTCAGCACATTTGCTTTATTAGGTTTTCTCAAGTAGATGCAATAAATACTGTTTAAAATACAGAATATCTACTCAGATACAAATATCCACTAAAATATAATTTATGACTTCTTTCACTGTTTGTTTTTCTTTTTTAGCTTTTTATCACAATTCCTAGAAGTTGAAAAGAAACTTATCAAAGATTATAAATGAGGGCATGATTTATGATTTTCAATATATTTTGTGAGACTTCAACATATTCATATTCCTTTTGAGCAGCATTGTTGAACTATTTGTTTATTTATCAATTATTGTCAAGCCCTTAGCTGTCAGTGAAGTTGTGAACAAATTTTCTGCACTTGTCAGGTTGATGACTGAAGTTCTCGAGTGATAGCTAATTGACAAAAAGGGCAAACTATCACTCGAAAACTTCAGTCATCAACCTGACAAGGGCATAGAGTGCCGAAAATTTGTTCACAACTTCACTGACAGCTAAGGGCTTGACAATAATCAATAAATAAACAAATATTTTGTGATATCTTCCCTAAGCAGAAAGTAAATATCAAATAACTAACTGACGTTCTCATCTACACAGGGTAAAATGTCAAGGTGTTGATCAAAGTCAGTTACAGTCACAGTAATATGTTTCCTTGGTAATGTGATGGTGAGCAAGAAACTGTTGTATTTAAATTAACTAAAATTAAATTAAATTAGCAAGTAAAACTGTAGTATTTGTGAAGAACAAGTTTAAAAAGTTTATACAAATTACAATTTGGTAAAATGAACAGTTTTGACAGATTCAAATTATAGTGGCCATGTTATTAAAACAATCAATTAATCAATTTAAGACAAAATAAAAACTTCTTTTTATTGAAAATTATTAATAAAATACAACATTTCAACTGAATTAATATGAACATAGAATTTAATTAATTTATAATTTACAATTTATAAGCCTTAGGTGCCATCGACAAGTTGTCTCTAGTGTGGAAATTTAAACTTCCAGACAACATGAAAAGGAAGCTCTCTCGAGCAACTGTTAAGAATGGCTTTGTGTGTCACTTGGAGAGATTGTCTGACCAAGTGATTGTATAGGAACCTTTGTCCAGTATCTGGCAGAATCAAAGAGTTGGATTTGCTGGGTGTTACTGGCGAGCTAAAGACAAAATTAAGTTTTTGGTGGAATCCTAGACGAGGAAGAGTTCAGAGATGATGACAACCCAAGACTAATATCAAGCAAGTTTATAAAAACATAGATTGCAATCTCTTCGACCTGCAGAATATGATAAATAAGAGAACTGGATGGCAACAGAGAATCACAGGAATCTGTATGAGCAGTATGACCAGGTATTCCATTCCTTCCATTATATTGTGATCTGTTTCATGCCTTTGTAACTAATCTTCTCAGATGCTAAGAGTGGCTTTGAATTTCACTTGGAGAGAATGTTTGACCAATTAGTGACTGTAGGAGCTTATGCAAGGAAGAGTTAGCAGAGAACAACAAGCGAAGATCAAGCAAATTTGTGACAACATAAATTGCAATCCCTCTGACCTGCAGAATATGATGAAGAATAGAAATGAATGATGACAGAGGGTCATAGGAATCTGCACAAGCAGTATGACTGAATCATGATGATAATTGATAGAGAAAGATAAAATTTGTGCAGCATTTAAAATACCAAATTATTTTTCTGTAACGTTTCAGCTTCTTAAGCAATTTAAAGTTGACACATTTCTGTATAAGATTAATGTGAAGCCTTCTTCTTTTATGTGCCCTGTTCTTTTAGGACGTAGACGATCATGGCTTTCCACATCTTGTGGCTCTTAGCACATTTTCTCCTGTTATACCACACAATCCCTGTTCTGTTATCCACCTGATCAGGCCCTTCAAATATGTTATCTGCTCCCTTCCTCTGTCTCTTTTTCCCTTTATCTGGCCTGTCAGTATCAGGTTCTCCAAGCCCTCCTTCCTCATTGCATGTCCCAGAAACTGCAGTCATCTCTTCCTGATGCTCACTATTAAATTTCTTTTCGTTGCCATTCTTCCAACACCTCATCATTGCACACATGCTCGGTCCATGATATTTGCAACAACCTTCTGTAGAATCACATTTCCACTGCTTCAAGTTTTTCCTTCATCTTCAATGATATTGTCCAACACTCACTGCCATATTGAAGAACTGGCATCACATAGCAATCTAGCACTCTGTTCTTTGTTTCTAGTAATATTTCCTTATCTTATTACTTTACTCAGCTTCTGGAACGCATCTTTCGCCATACCAATTTGCCTTCGAATCTCTGTGTCACACTTTCCATCTCCTGTTAGAACACTTCCTAGATATTTAAATTTTTGTACTTGCTTGCTTCTGGTATCTCCCACCTGTATTTGGCATGTTGGATTACTCTTTTTGCTGATGACCATGCATTCAGTTTTCTTGCAGTTTATTTGTAGTCCTTTCTTGTCATTCTCTTCATCTACCTTCTGTAGGAGGTCTTGTAGTTCCCTTTCCATGTCTGTCATCAGCACTGTATCATCTGCATACCTTATGTTGTTCAAATATCAATATCAGTCTGAATATAATGAACAATAGAATTGGGTGGCAACAGAGACAACTTATGATTTATACTGCAACTATGCAGAGCAGATCTTAGTTACCATATCTGGGAGAGAGCATATAATGTGTTCATTAGTTGAACAAAGCCAGTCTACTCAAAACCTTAACTATGATGACTTAGGACCCTACTAGAATTACTATCAATGGTTTTCAAAGAGTTTTGTTAACCCAGTTTCTCTCACAAGGCTTGAGTCAACCCATGGTACAGTTCCCAGGCACTTTCTAACAGTGGCATAAGTTGAGATAGTCTTGATCCATAATCAATAAGTTGCCTCCTTAACAAACTGATCAAGGTGAGATTTGAACACTGGTCTCATCATCAAAATGTTAACATTCTAACCTTTTGGCTATGCATCCACCAGTTTATAAATAAGGCATTGTAAATTGGCTGAAATCTGGGCAAACATTCACACTGGCATGCAGCTCACACAAATACACAATTAATTAATCGCATGACTGCTGTCAGCGTATTTGAAAGGAACAATTTTAAAAAGATTTAGGAATCTCATACACCAGGGAACAGTCGCTGGATTTATTTGATGTGAAGTGAAAAAAATGTATGATTAATGAGAAACTTATTTTCAAAATTGTTTTTCATATAAAAGACTTTGTTATGGCTTGTTACTTTTCCAGCCTGAGAATTTGCAAAAAATTAACAGAAAGTGTGAATAACTGAAATAAAACAACAATTAGAATTTCTGCAAGTTCTTCCCCAGTTGGGTTCAATTTTCCAAGTGAGCAAACATATTGGCTGTTATTACTTTAATAGAATGTGTAAAAAAAAAAGAAGATATTATTCGTAATTTTTAATAACATTCCACAGCCTTTTTGTACAATAGAATACAAATATCAAATAATTGGATGAACTAAGTTTATCCTTATATTGTAAACTTTGATTTCTTGATTTTAGTTAATTTTAGATTGCTTTTAAAAGCCTTAAAAATGGATGCAAATAGCAGAAAATCATGAAATTATATTTTTTTAAATATACAGAAAAAGATAAAATGATGATTTTCAAAAAAAAAGAAATTAGCATTCTCATATATACAAAAAAATAGTCAAATAATTATTTATTTATTTTAATGTAGAAAAAAAAGTTGAGATAAATTTTGAAGACAAATCATGTTTAAAAATTTTGTTGCATTTTAGATATTTTTATCAATTAAAAATTGTTTACCTTAATAAAAGATATCTACCAACTGAAAATTGTTTTTTATCTTTATAAAAATACCTTTTTATCAATTAAAAATTCTGTTTATCTTTTAAAAAGATGTCATTTTTGAATAAAGACAAAAGGAAATCTTATTTTAGCCAATGTGTTTCATCTGAGGAACTTTGCCTTGATAAAGTCCCTCAAAGAAAAGAAAAATGTCAGTTAAGACAAGTTTTTTCTTTTATCTTTATTTATATTGTTCTTTTATAGATAGAGTCTATCTAAAATTTTAACATATCCTTTTTTACCAATTAAAATTTTTTTAAAATCTTTTTAAAAATATGTTTTTATCAATTAAAACTTGTTTATCTTTTCACAAATTATTTATCATTTTAAAAGCTATCTTTTTCAGCAATTAAAAATTGTGCCTATCTTTTTATTAAAGGAAACAATACAGACATTAATTTTTCTAACTGCAAATAAGAAAAACATAAATTTCAGTATTGTTTAGATATTTAATTGTCTTATCTTAAAATATGCAAACCAATTGACTTCTATTGTTAATATCATCATCATTGCACTATTATCACCATCATATTAGCACAATAGTTAACAAGCTTACACTCTGACAAAATTGTGTCCTTGTGCCACACAAAAAATGAACTGAGTAGATATTCAGAGTCTATACCATAGCACAATATTTAATAAGCTGATTTTGTGGTGATACCGAGCAAATGCAAGGGACCAGATGTTCGCACTTTCACGAACAAAAAGCAAATGACCAAAAGTTGTCGCTGATGTTCCGGTTGAAAACTAAAAATTAATTAAACATTAAATTTCCAGTTCGCGAGCCTACTTGAATTTTATTTATCAGCCAATGGGAAACCCAGAATCAAATGCAAGTGTGAAATCTCAAGTGATCTGCTGTGATGCAAAATGAAGATATAAAAAGCGGATACAGAAAGCTTCGACAGGCAGACCGACTCGAGGAGAAGAGAGTAATTAGTATCTCCCTTGACCTAAGTCAAGTGGCTACTATGTTCACCTCCCATCACCTCTCTTTCCTTCTTCCCTGCCTCAAAAACTACTTACTGACCTAAGGAGCAAATACATCAAAGACATTCCTTACTTACATGCTCCCAAATTCCTAAGCATTAATTCTCTTTCAGCATTTTATTGCCATGAACATTTTAACCCCCGTTAGACCTATACTTCAAATATTACTTCAAGTGTAAAAACATTAATTGATATGTGTATATATAAAATGTTATTTTTCTACTCAAATTGCCTTTCTTGATTTGTAATCATTTTATGACTTATAATGGGCTATCTACAACAAGGCCAAATTTTGTTAACCTGCAACAGTATACAACTACCCTTTACTAGAATGGACCCTCCACTACTAACAGAAAAGAATAGATAAGCAACCCACCAGAATTTCACAAACCAATTTGCTAGGGTTTTGAGGTTGATCTTCATTAAGAACCTAATTACTGTGGCCTTGTGCCAGATATAGTTAAGCTTAGTAAATAAACATATGTTTTATATTTAAATAGAAATGGTTAAGAACTTGGTTTCAGAGATTAATTTTTTCCTCTTTGCCACGACCTTTTTTTTACATCTCCTTGACTCTCATCCTTCTCTTATCCTTGACACCCATTGTTCTTGTTCTTCTGCCTTTTTGCTCTGCTTTAACATAACTTTTTTCATAACAATATTCCCATCCTTCTCTTCAGTCAGTTAAATGCCATACATGAAACACGCTTGGGCGAAAATGTCTCTTTCGAGACATGACTGACTGGGCAGAAGATTATCCTGCAGTAGGTTGCCATTGCTTTCTGCAGTAGACTGGTTGCCAGCCAAGGCTATAGAACCCAATCTGTTCTGTTATTTAACCCATAACTGGAAGGAATCGATGGATTAATACCTTTCCCAAGGGTATTTGCACATAAGTGAATGCAATGAATTCAACTGGAATTTAAACTCGGCTCCCCAATTTCTCGTTCCAAGTTGATATCCACTGCACCACAACACACATCCACACCACAACGCATATCCTTCTCTTATCCAACCTACAAACTGTTCCTCACCTTAGCTTCACTCTCTTCTGATGTAGACCCTTGTGTACTGCCTTGCTTGAGGTGAAACGATTATAAAAAAAAAAATTAAAATATATTCCTTTATACATTTCTAGATCATGGTTTAATTTTTCTTGAGGTCTCTAGTCACTTTTTAAAAACTAATTATTGTGGTGACAAATAAACTAGTCCAAACGTCCAAACGTTAAGTATTCAGTCAATGAATGCCAAATATTTCCTGTGTGGAAATGGCTATTACCATTACCAACCATACTTCTATGAAGAAATCACTTTTTTTCTACTAACAAATTTCAGTTTTCATTAAAATAAATTAGGGCACAACACCAAGAAGAGGCTCACTTCACACAAGATATATAGATCTAAAGTTATTTATAAATGGAACTTTGTTTGTGTGTGTGTGTGTCCATTACCTATAGACATGAAAATTTACACAGTTGTACTATAAACGTCTGCGAGTGTTCTTAGCTAGGTTTTGTGTCAAAGTACCCCTGATAAATATCGAAAATCGATAATCAAAAAATCGGGTTATAGAAGGAGTGGTCCAATTTTAATCAAATTTGATACACTCATAGACAATGACATAAGAAATGATATTCAGAAGTTTCAAGGTTGCAGTTCTTACAATAGTGCAGAAAATCAATAAAATATATATATAAAAGGCAAGATGTTTGTGTGTGTGTCTGTTTATCTGCCTGTATGTCTGTATATTTTTCAGCCCCTTTATTTTAGTTTTTGCTTCGGGTTTGGCTCTAAGTAGAAATAATTGTAGTTCTTAGCCATGATATCATTTACTCAGAGGACTTATTTAGCCTTCAAAATTCAGTTTATGACGAAAAAACTTATTTGATATCGATACCAGGAAATCAAAATTTGACTTACATCCATTCATTTTTCTTTCAGTCTACGGTTTCATGTTAACTGGAAACGACTATTGCTTTTTAGTCTTTCGTGCCAATGTCCAAAGAGTCTGAGCTCCAGGATCATGGATTAGTTTTAAATCTTTCATTACACCTGAGCAACACTGGGCTATACTGCTTGTAAAAAATAAATTTCAGTTCATAATTTAGAGCCAATCACAATATTAGTTTGCACCAACCAAAAAGCTGTCTCTGTGAGCCTATTTTAGACAATAAATAGAGGTGATAAAATTATTTTCTTCACCAGTGACATGTAATGTGAAACAAACAAAATGCTTCATAAATAATATTCTCCACTTCAGTATATTGAAGAAATTCCTTCTTTGAATCAACTTATCTCAATTTATAGTCACTGACTACAAGACAGAAGAGGCTGTATTTACATTATTCGAACTATTGTCCTCATCTTTGTTGCCATTTGTACGACGTTTCAGCCATTGTATGCTCTGGCCCTCTTCAGGTGCTAGGAATTTTGAACTGAACCCTTTATTACCATCACTGGGTTATATCATTCTCATTCCTTGCGTAGTAGTAATGCCATGATTGGAAGTCATGAGTTATCTTCCTCTAACCCTGCAAGTTACTTGTTCACCATTGCCGTAGCATGGTGTTGAACACACAGGAACTAACAAACATCTATATCCACTGGGCCATGTGTCCTTAAGTTCAAGAACAACTGAATTGTTAGGACTTATAAGCCTAATGTCCAGTAACCTTTTTTTTACCAGAGTTCATATTGCGATTTTTTATGTTAATGGTTTTCTCTAGTATTTTTGATATTAATTGTTTTCTTTAGTATTTTTTACCAGAGCTAATATTGCAATTTTTGACAACAAAGATGTGGATAATAGTCCAAATAATGTAAACACTGTAAATACTACCTCATCTCAGAAATATAGACAAATACAGAAGAGGCTCTGTTTGTTCCGCTAGCCTTCAGACTTTTTTCTATAATGCACACTCTACGTAAGGAAGTTTATTTCTATTATAAAAACTATCAGTTGCTTTCATTTTCCACTACAGTCGTTTTACAAGCTTCCAACACTTCAAAGCAATTTCCCACACTCTGTAAACTTGCTGAAGATGAGACTTGAAGCAACCAAAATGTGGTTCTGCAGAAAGATGCCAAGAATACCATAGACTGAATATGTGAGCAATGACAAAGTTTTAGAAAAAATGGAAATGAAAAATAAACATTCATCCTTGTGCAAATTAATTGAAACAAAACAAATGTCATTCTAGGATCTTTCACATTTAGCCTAATCATGTAAACGCCATCTCTTGGCATTGTTTTTCTCTTCTAACTGCATTTTCTTTTAAGTTTTCAACTGATGGATGCAATTTGTTTCTTCGCCTCAATGACAGGACTGACATCTGCAATCTCTCTTTAAGGCTTGCAAGTATGTTCATACATCATTACAATTTTCGCATGCTTCCTTGGAGTAATGTCCATCTCAGACAATGACTGTACGAGAACTAATCAACAGTCAAGATAGTAGTGTTTGAGCATGATAAAAATCTGATGCAAACACAGATGATGCAATAATTTTCAAGGCCAAAAACAATTTCATCATACACCCCAAAAATAGATTCATATTACTGCACACCACTGCAAATGACCTTATGTGAGAATAAAGCAGATATCAATTACACCCTGTCACTCTAATAGGATTAAAACAGATTGTATGGTGAAAGAAAGGAAACTAAAGCAGTTGTTTCAGTTAATCTGCACAAAAAGTGACAGTTGAAATTTCTCAGGTACATAATGGTGAAATGGGGCTTGGAAAATTTGATACTCACATGGAGATGTCTGAAAGTGTAATGGTATATAAATCTTTCACTCATAAAAGACACTAGTATCCTTGTTGCAAACAAAATAATGACTTTTTTTTTTCATAATCATATCTCCCCAAGCAAGGCATTTTACTGCCACTGTTTTGCAGGGGGTTACATAGGAGGAAAGTTATGAGAAAGAGTGACAGGTTATAGGGGGTCTCAGAAAGTGGGTAAGAGAAGGATGAGAATACTGATGAGAGTGGAGTGGATGGAAAAGGGAGTATGAGAGAGAGAGAGAGAGGATGCTGGTTATTGAGATAGGAGATGACTATTGACTTTACATTTAAATTCTTGGAGATTGTAGCAGTCATAGTTTAAAGTAGAAGAACAGATCAAAGGCAAGAGGAAGAGATGATAACAATCTGTCAACCATCACAGGCAACCTCTCCTGCCTCCCATAAGCATGGACCAAGCGATTCTCCCTCAGAGTAACACACTATGCCTCCTCGGCCTTACCCTCTCCTCAGACCTCAAATGGAACCACTATATTGATTCCATAGCTAAATCTACTGCTAAGAAGGTTGGGTCACTATGCCAATCCAGGATGTTTTTTCCGCCCGAATCCATCCTGCATATATAAAAGTCAACCATCCATCCGTGCATGGAGTACTGCTGCCATTTATGGTCAGGTGCTCCTGCCGTTCTCCTCAGTGTTCTCAACAGGCTCCAAAGGAGAGTCTGTAATGTGATAGGTACTGATCTGGAGGCTCGACTGCAGCCACTTCCCCACCGTCGAAATGTGGCCTCTCTTTGTCTGTTCTATAAATAATTTCATGGCTTCTGCTCGGACGAGCTTAAGTCACTGATGCCTCCTCAACAGGTGTTTACTCGTGCAACCAAACTGGCAACTGGGTCCCACCCATTCACAATCAGGTTAGCCAAATGCAGACGACAATTCTACTCCTGCAGCTTCTTTCTCGCACTTCCCGCCTGTGGAACTCGCTCCCGTATTCTTGCTTTCCTGACGGCTACAACCTCCAGAAATTTAAATGCAAAGTCAATACTCATCTACTAACCACTGGACTCTAGCTCTCTCCCCACCACTGTATAACCTTCCCTTTCTCTCCACCTATGTATCTGTCATCGCACCTGCTTTCTCAGCTTTCTATTGCTCCTTTCTAACTAGTTTGTACTCCTCACTCTTTTCTAATTAATCTTTTTACAGTTATGTAGCCCCCAGCTAATCAGTGGCATTTCTGCCTTGCTTGGGGTGAAATGATTAAAAAAAAAAACTAGCTAGAGAGCTTGAGTTAATGTATGGTAGAGCAAAGTAATAAAAAAAGAATATTTATTAAGAGGTATAAAGGACAGGAAATTGTGAAGAGCCATCTTCTTAAAGGACAAAGTACATAGAAGAAGTACATTCTTATATAAATTTGTTGTTATTTATTTTTACTTGTTTTATTCTGAATCTGTCTATCTACTATTCCTCCCTTTTTCATTTCTTTATGTACCACATCCCCTTAGGATGTAGGCGATTATGGCTCTCCATATTTTCCTTGTCCTTTGTAACTTTTAATAAATCTTTTCTTTTTGTTATTTCTCCTAAATGCTGTTCCATCATCTAATTACTTAAACTCATTAAGTATGCTATGTCCTGTTTTCCTCTCCTCCTCTTGCCCACAATTTTTACCTCCACTTAGCAGTCATTATTTTGTTTGCAACAAGAACATG
>JBBBDQ010030028.1:255000-360159 GCA_037127315.1 Ascarosepion bandense
AGGACCATGGATTAGTTTTAAAGCTTTCATTACACCCGAGCAATGCCGGGCTATACTGCTAGTTGTATGCATAAATTGGAGAAAAATTTTTGTGGATACATTTGCAGAATGGAACAAATTGCGGAATTAACTAAGGTGCTACAAGTCACTTTATAGCAGCAACAACAACAACAACAACAACAACTTACACAGCAACAATTCCAACAACAACAACAACAACAATTTATGCAGCAACAAGAAACGTTTGAAATGTTATTCAAACAACAGGCAAAAGACAATAAATCACTTTTGGAAGACGTATTTTCAAGGACAACAAACGAACCAACTTCTAGACGTTTTCTGTGGAAGGAATTTCAAATTCACTCTCTGAGTTTAAGCATGACCCTCAACAGTGGTTCAACGTTTCTGGCTTACTTTTGTAGATTTAAAACAATATTTATGAAAAGATACGAAAATAAATGACCCACGCAATTAGTTTTCTTAACTACAATATACTTTAGTATAACAAAATTATTTAATCCCAAATCTAACGTAAACATTCCATCCCCTTTACTCATGATGTAGTTAAAAAAGAACTCCAACCTGCTGTTAAAAATTATTGTTTACCTATTTAAGAAATGTGTGGTCCCACATTACCACAGAAAGTAATGGCAACCTACTGCAGGATAAACTTCTGTCCAGTCAGTCATGTCTCTTTCAAGACATGATCACCCAAGAGTGTATCACTTATGGCACTTAACTGACTGTGGTCCCACTATGTGCCTTCAGACAAAATAATTTTCTTTAAAATTTAATTAATGACAATGTTTCATTTATAACTTATATTCCAGCATAATTTAAATAATAAAAATTATTTTACTAAAATAAATGACCCACACAATACTTAAAGTGAATTTGATCTAGATGGCAAGAAAACATATGTACTCTTTTTTGTATAACTCACCCACGTCTATTGAACAGGTTAAGAGGCTCATCCCTTGTTCCCTGTTTAGGATGTGGTTTCCGGTTTTTCTCTTTTCCAATCTTCTCACTTTGGTTTTTTTTTTCTTTCAATTGGAGTAGATAGATCTATCTATTGCCCGGTTCACACTCCACCCACGTCTATTGAACAGGTTAAGAGGCTCATCCCTTGTTCCCTGTTTAGGATGTGGTTTCTGGCTTTCTCTTTTCCAATCTTTTCACTATTACGTAGCCCCTTGCACATCAGTGGTGTTACCGCCTTGAAAAAAAAAAAAACTAATCTCTCTCTCTCTCTCTCTCTTCATATATATATATATATATATATATATATATATATGTTTTTATTATGAAAATGTGTGTCATTCAGCAGAATTCGAACCTGCAACCCTTATCCACATGGGGGAAGCTGCCATTTGATCTGGTAACGTCTTAGACCTCTTGACCATGAATGACCTCCAGTCTAAATGGGGTTTTAATCAAGTCTATATAACAATTTTTGATTCATCAGAACAACCATATCTGCTCTGAAATGTATCGTAATGTTAATAAATGTAAACATGTTACAGAAATTAACGAAGATGAACGAAACTTGGTTATAAACAACTGACAATTTGAAATGATTTGTTTGAACATTATTTTTAATCAATATTCATATTTAAGTAGATTAAGTCAAAAATTGTGTTATATAGGCTTCATTAAAACCTCGTTTAGACTGGAGGTCATTCGTGGTTGAGAGGTCTAATATATATATGTATATATTTCCACTGATACAGTGATAGATCTGAAAGAAGCTTGCAATTTTTCATCTTTAATTGATGGATTTTATACAAGGATATGGAGACACTTTTAGACTCTATCAAGAGAAAAGAGTATATATATTGAGAGAGAGAAAGTGATGAATAACCTTTTAAAGAGAAACCAAGTGAATGAAATTATTTTACTACTACTCAAATAATTTTCAGGAATATTCTATACATTTCCACTTTCCAAACTGACCAAAATCAATTTTATTTGAGGATAAAGAATATCAACATCATGAGCTTAATTCCTATTTTGCATTTGCCAACCAATTATCAATGTCAAGACATTTATTAATAAGCACTGTCTTTAAGAATTCTGTAAATTGGTTAAAACATTTCAAGACAATAATTTGACTCATCAATCTTGGCCAATGGGGTTTTAAATTATCCAATGCGAAATCTGGTCCATTAAATAGGAATAAAGTGAAATACATTAAGTATTGGATGTGAGAATCATGTGACATGCCTTAATGGCTGTCATAAGCAACTACACAAGAAAATTCAAAATGGCTGCCAAAAATCAAAAAATTCACTTGATGTCAGTTTATATAGAAATTAACATTTTTGTTTTTTTTTTCTCAAGTAAACATAATAAATAATTGCCAATTTTATTTATGAATCCTTAAGTTGTATAAATTTTCTAGGAATATTGAACACTGAATTTTTTTATCTTTTGTTTCTAATTATAATGTTGTGTTTTCTGTATGGAAACTCAAAAATATTTTCTGATTCTAAGATTGTTATTTAGTTAATATTTAATAGGTTCTTTTGGTTAATATTGATTTTACAGATGGTAACATATGGATAGAATGATCACTGTATGAGTCTTTATCTCAGAATTTGCTCCCTTGGCATCTTTTGAGAGTAAATGCCAAATACTTCAAATATCTCAGTGTACAAAATCAGTTTAGTAGAAGAAAAAAGAAATTGAACATAGAATAGGCTGTGTTACGCCCAACTCCACTAATATCTAAAAAAGCTAAAACACCACTCTGAAAACTAAAGTCATGTTCTGAAATAGTCCCATCAGAGCTAAACTTTCATATGAATGCCATACATGATACCGAACTTGTTCAGAAATATCTTAACTGTCATTTTCAAAATTCAATGTTTAAAAATGGATTTGAGTGAGTGAAGCCTGAGTATCTTAGCAAAGATTGTCCTTCTTTGAACCTTTTGGACTGGTGCTGAAGAATCTCAAAAAACTGTACCAAATAACAGAAACCAAATTACTTGAGAACTACCTACAGCAGCAACAATTAAAATGGATAGCACATACAACTTGAAGAGAAAGTAGTGACATAATCAAGATGTTCATATTTGACACAACTTCAGATAAAAGGTTAGGAAGGAAACTCCCAATCAATATTGGAAAAAGCAATAACAAGTTTTTTCTTTTACTTCTATGTGCTCTGTCCCTTCAGAACGTAGGCGATCATGGCTTTCCACGTTTCCCTGTCCCTGGTGGTTCTGAGCATGCCTTCTCCTGTTACACCATGCAATCCTCATTCCGTCATCCACCTGATTAGGTCCTTCAAATATGTTATCCGTTGCTTTCCCCTGTCTCTTTTTCACTCTATCTGGCCTGTCAGTATCAGGTTCTCCAGGCCCTCCTTCCTCATTACGTGTCCCAGAAACTTCATATGTTTCTTCCTGATGCTTAGTATTAATTTCCTTTTTGTTTCCATCATTTCCAAGACCTCATCATTGCTCACATGCTCGATCCATGATATTCGCAGCATCCTTCTGTAGAACCACATTTCAGTTGCTTCAAGTTTTTCCTTCATCTTTGATGGTATTGTCCAACATTCACTGCCATATTGAACATCACATAGCAATCCAGTACTCTTTTCCTAATTTCTAGCAAAATTTTCCTGTTTCTTAATACCTTACTCAGCTTCTGGAATGCTTCCTTCACCATGCCAATTCGCCTTCGGATCTCTGAGTCGCACTTTCCGTCTACTGTTATAACACTTCCCAGGTATTTAAACTTTTGTAGCTGCTTGATTCTGGTAACTTCGACCTGTATTTGGCATTTTGGGCTGCCCTTTTTACTGATGACCATGCATTCGGTTTTCATGCAGTTTATTTCTAGTCCTTTCTTGTTACTTTTTTCTGCTATCTTCTGTAAGAGGTCTTGTAGTTTCCTTTCTTTGTCTGCTATCAGCACTGTAACATCTGCGTACCTTAGGTTGTTTAAATTGTGGCCTCCGATTACAAATCCAGGCATAACTTCTAGGGTCCTCAAAATATTCTTGCTGTCAGTCAGTCATTTGAGTGCCATATGTGATACACACTTGAGCGAACATGTCTCGAAAGAGACATGACTGACTGGGCAGAAGATTATCCCACAGTAGGTTGCCATTGCTTTCTACGGTAGACTGGTTGCTGACCAAGGCTATAGAACCCAATCTGTCCTGTTATTTAACCCATAACTGGAAGGAATAGGTGGATTAATACCTTTCCCAAGGGTATTTGTGCGTAAGTGAATGCAATGAATTCAGCTGGAATTTGAACTCGGCTCCCCGATTTCTCATTCCGAATCGATATCCACTGCACCACAATGAACATCCTAGCACATTCTTGCTGTACAGGGCTTAAAAACCTATTTTCTTGAAAAATTGTTTTAAGAGAAAGATCTTATAAATTTCAGCCAAAAGCAGTAATGGCTGCTCAGTTAATGAATGCTAAATGTTTCCTTGCAAAAAAAAAAACAGCTATTTTTACCATCACCATTTTCTCTGCTATGTTATTGTGCTCATCCATTTTCATTCATTTTTATACCACAATAGATATACTTTTATTTTCATTAATTAATTCTCAATCAGAATTTAATTTAAAATTCTTTGAACCTGTATACTTCTAGTCTCTACAACCCTTCTTCTGTTAGAAAAATAGTGTCTTCTAGGTGTGAATGCACTTTTTCTTATAATATACAGGTCAGATGAGGCTGAAAAAAATATGTATTTAATAGCCTTCTTGTTTAAATGGATGTGCGTTGTGGTACAGTGGATATCGGCTCAGAACGAGAAACCGGGGAGCCGAGTTCAAATTCCAGTTGAATCCATTGTATTCACTTACGTGCAAATACGCTTGGGAAAGGTATTAATCCGTCTCTTCCCTCCAGTTATGGGTTAAATAGCAGGACAGATTGGGTTCTATAGCCTTGGTCGGCAACCAGTCTACCGCAGAAAGCAATAGTAACCTACTGCGGAATAATCTTCTGCCCAGTCAGTCATGTCTCTTTCGAGACATGATCGCCCAAGTGTGTATCATGTATGGAACTTAACTGACTGACTTGTTTAAATAGAAAGTATGAAAAAATTTCTATATTAAAACCTGCAAAGGAATTTTTTTCTATAAATCTAATATATATGCCTGGTGTTTTTAGTCAGGTTAAACTTAAGCCTACTACTGGTAACATGTAACTCAGTTGCTGTAACAAAAAGTGGTTGTTAATTAAAGCAACTCTCCCATTAGCTTTTCTATTTATGAGGAGAGAGTCATTCCACCTAACAGGACAAAAAAATCATGATCTGTCAAAGGGTGGATGGCTTCTTACAGGAATCAGTGACAATACATACACACACATCTCTTTTTATATATATATATATATATATATATATATATATTTGTCATCCACATACAAGCCCGTTTCACAGCTCATCTGTGTGGCTAGACATATCCACTTGCTTCTGGCCGGGATCGAAACTCGACGGATTTGGTGTCAGTCGGAGTCTCTACTTCCTAATCCATCGGCGCATGGGGTCAGAGAAGGGAATTTTTAACGTCTTGTATGTAAGCAGTATATACAGACACCAGTCACCGAGAGAACTCAATTCATTTCTGAAGGGTCACGCATTATAGCCAAAGTGGAAACTGTTTTTAAAATTTTCTTCTCCAGAGAGCTCAAGGGACTTAGGTATTTTGAATCTTTATAAATATTTCAATAGTTAAACATTTTTTAGATACACTTAAAAAATTTTTCTTTAAAACAACATTTAAAAATATTGTTACAATTAAATTTACATTTTAAAAATATTCAAACTCTATCGCTTTCTACATTACGCGACAAACGGACGCTTCTAGTTTAAATTTTAAAATCATTTGTTTCTGATGAAAGGTCGAGGCCGGGCTGAAATATCAAATATATATATATATAATAATAGAAATAAATACTGTAAAATAAATACATTTTTAACTTACAACTTTTTAGTAGTTTTTCCTATATATATATATATATATATATATACACAGAGTGGTCCAAAAGTATATGGAAAGTAAATGATAACATTTATTTTTATAAGGTTACATATTAAATTATATTTACTAATACAATTATTACATTGACAAATAAAGTTTATCATGTACAAACGCACAAGAGCAATTAAATTTTATCACTGAAGGTGCTCAAACTGTTGTCCATCACAATTTACGCAACTCTGAAGTCTACCCCTCATGCTTTAAAAGTCATTTTTGCACAAGTGTCTCTGTGCATTAATTTCTTGAAATGCATCTCTCATGTCATTTTTCAAATCACCAACACTTCTTGGTTTTTTACTATAACATTTGTCCTTGAGTCCCCGCCAAAAGAAGAAATACACTGGAGTCAAGTCAGGTGAATATGTTTTAAATTTCTCAAGAAATGTTTAATCAGGATACTCTTGGAATTCTCTTAAAAATCCCTTATCTGCTTGAATCTAGTCCTTCTCTCGTCCTTTTTCCATGTACCTTGTTCTTTTCCTTTCTCTCCCTACCCTCACAACTGTCTTCACATCAGTATTCCCATCCTTCTTTTGCTCTTTCTCTGATACCTCCTGTAACTAGTTCATTTTTCTCTTTGCTCTCCTCCTGCTTAAATTTTCACTCTTTTCTTATGTAGGCCCCCGTGCGTCAGTGGCAGTACCACCTTGATTGGAGTGAAACGATTAAAAAAAATAATATAATGAACAGCATTGTAATAATATAACTAATACAGAAATCTATTTCACTGACTGTCTACCTACATTTGGAACACCCTATATATGTAAGGTTGTTATGAGCTCTCAAGTGTTGAATGGTAACCTTCCTTGAGATGATGTCACAATAAAAACACTCGGTGCACTTGGGCTACCATAAGTGTCTGCAAAAGGTAAGTCATCATGTCCGTGTCTGTAGAAATAAAGACAGCAACTCGACAGATTAATTTTGTTTATTCTGGCTTGCGTTTTACATTGAGTCTTTCACACGAGTTCCTCCATGTTTGTTGTGCAAACAAGCACCTCTTTTTCTGAGATAAGATGGTGCTACTATTGCTATTAAGAGATTTTCCTATTGTTGCAACCCTAAAAGGTTACTGTAATCGCCAAAACAGAGATTGGGGATAATAGTATATCATAAATACAAGACTCGCACACTGTATACAAAACCTATCTGCAGCTTCATTTACATAGATTTATCCTATTTCAACTCAATTGTTACTTTTATGTTCAGTGTCTAGGTCCTGCCCTTTTACAGTGAAACCAATCAAATGTAACCACAACTTCTACTCTATCAGCTTCTTTGCTCACACTTCCTGCCTCTGGAATTCTCTCCCATATACTCGCTTACCTGAAAGTTACAATCTCCGAGAATTTAAATTCAAAATCAATTGCTATCGCTTATCTTCTTGACTCACATCCTTTTCCTGACAACTCTTGCATCATGTTCTTTTTCCTTAACACTCCATTCTCATGCAGCCCTCTTCACACCTGTATTCTCATCCTTCTCTTACTCATTCTCTGACACCCCTGTAACCTGTTCTTTCTCGTCATTTCACCTTTTTAGTAACTCCCTGCACACCAGTGGCAGTTTTGCTTTGCTTGGGGTGAAACGATTATAAAAATAAATAAAGATGTTCTCTATTCTTTCATTCTATAATTTCACACCTTTACAACTACAACATGCCATACCACTTCTAAGGAGATGAATCATTCTCATTTCCCCACTGTTCCAAATGTAAAAAGAAAGTTTCACTAAGACAGCTTTTTCTCCAAGAACTACTTCTTTGTGGAACAGATTTAGTGATTATCTTTTTTTTTTTACAGCTTATCTACACTTAGTGGATTATTAAAGCCAAAAAATATTTAGAATTGTAAGAATAATTCATTTTTAGTGACTGAATATTGCATTAAAAAAGTTCTTGGAAATAATAATGATATTTTTCAAATAAATGTCCTACTATTTAATCCACAGCTGGGGGGAAGAAGAGATGGATTCATAAATTTTGCAAGAGTATTTGTGCATAAATGAACATAAAAAATCAGCTGGAATTTATAATCACCTCTCTAATTTCTCATTTTGAGCCAATATCCATTACACCAGTAACACATTTATGGAAAAGACTCACACAAATTTGCTTTCCAGAACATTTAAATCTTAATCTCTTGAAGTCAAATGTCATCAACTTTCTTCCTCATCTTCTACCACCTTTACTTTCATATCAAACTTCATTCAACAATGCAATTATGACTGTAATTACTGCCTTGAGTGGCTCTCCAGCCTTGTATAAGATTTTAATTTCTTTCCACCTTCTCTTCCATTCTTATTACACACCTCATACAACATTACTATTTTGACTGTAATCAACTACCTTGAGTGGCTCTCAAGCATTGTAACGAGTGTAATTTAGTATATAAAAAAGTCTTTCAGACTCTGATATACTTAGATACTTTGATTATTAATAATGTTTACTTTTTTTACTTCTTTTTATAACTAAAAAGAAAGCATATATTTTAGATATAACCGCATTATATATTTCCTTGTTTTAACGAATCATATTCTCAAGTGTTTAAAATGGCCGTTAAAGTGTACATGCGTGAAGAGGAAGACACTATGAACAGTTGATGATCATTGCCTTTTTATTTGTTCAAGAATTCACTCTAACTCTTGACTTGAATCAAATATCCCTGGGCTGTCATAAGAAGTTCTCTTCTTCTTTGGCCTTTGTAATAAAACAAATGCCCTTTTCAAATGTATTTTCACTCAGTGAAGAAGGAAGAAAACATTGGTGAAAAATCTTTTTATCCCTAAAACTCTGACAGAAGAAATGTCAACCATTATAGACATAGACTTTTTTTTCTTTTACTTTTTTTTTAATGGAATATTCTTAAGATCTGACATAAAATCAATCAATGATTGTTTTGCTTTTTTTTTTAATTGTTTTTTTGTTTATATTCGAATGGCAGATTCAAATAACTTGGCATTTATAAGAAGTGACATCATTACTGCTTCATAAACCAGATACATTTAAAGCAGAAGATTATCTTCGTTTTTAATTACCTGATCCTCTATTTTTAATTTTAGGGATATTTTTATAAACTATTTTCAATTTCTTTATTTTGATATTTCCTAATGGGAGTTTATTTACTCTTTCCATATTTTGATCTCTAAGAATTTGGGAAAATACTCATGTTTTAAATTAAGTGTTAGACAGGTCCCACATTTTTGATTTCAGGAAGATTTTCATAAACTACCATATTTGATAAAATAAGACGCACGTGAATTCATTACTTGGAATGGACCTGTGATAGTTTGTTTACCTGATCAATATCAGCTGATATTAATTTTAAAGTATGCCTCTTGTGAAGCTTTGTGATATGATAGTGCATTTACTGGAAATATTCTTGGAACTCACTTTCAAGAATAGCTTTCAGCAATGTACTCATATTGTTGGATATCAATAAATCATTAATCTATCTGTTCACTGATGATGAAATATTAATAACTTGGTTTTGGAGGTATTTAAATAATATTACAGGCCATTTCCTTTCTCCTTGGGTTGTATGAGCAAGATCAGTGGAGAAATCAGCTGCTATGGTCATCTAAATATTTAGAAGTGTGTTCATAAATCATTTTATCATCTATATATTTATTAATATATAAATGATATGATCTGCAGATTTTCTTAGGCAGCTCATTAATATATATAAAAAACAGTATAAGATCTGAGAGCCTTAAATGAGGCCTGCATTGATCTTATTGACTTCAGAGGCTTGGCCATAAAAAACAACCCACTGATCTACCAAGTAAGAAAGACTTGATATTTAAGAAAACTCTTCTAGAAAATACATTGATGGGTTTGTGTAGTAGCCACCTTATGTCACTCCATGTCCAAAAGCCTTGAAGATATCAAAGACAATCAGTCTCATGATGGATTTATCAAACGTTTCACTGATTTTATGCATAATGGCAGTTATAACATCAGCAGTGGACCTAGAGGAGTCAAATTTATACTATTTGCTGCTCAGAAGATTATTTTTATTGAAGTGATTGACTAACTTGTTGTTGATAATAATCTAAGAATGTTTGCTTGTTACACCAAGGAGGCTAATAGGGTGATATTGTGAGTGGCATGAGCACTTATCCACATTCTTTTAAGCTTGGCATGCAGCTGATATCTGCCATAGACCTGGGAAGGATTCCTACTTTAGGTAGCAGTAAAACAATTTTCCAAAGATTAGGTATAGCTCTTGGCTAAGAATATTGAAAATACCCACATGAATTTTATCTGGACCAGTAGCCTTTATAGAGTCAAGACTTTGATAAGTCTGAGTTCCATGAATGAGGGGATTTAAGTAGAGGAGTCATTGTCATTGAGCAAGAAGATAGAGGAAAAGTTCTATGCAAACATCTCAGCCTTATTTGACACAGATGAGAAACCTCAGGGTTATTTAAAATGGAAGATGCTTTTTGTTTTCAACTTTGGCTTGAACTGTTTGTACATGATGGTACGATTAGATGTTTGCATGCAGAAAATATCTGGCATCCATTAACCAAGCAATTAGCATTACTATTTTTTAAAATTAATAAAATCTTTCTCTTAATCTTTTTTTCAGGAAGATAAGCTTGTCAAGCCAACTGTGACCACTCTTTCTAATATTAATGGAACTTTCCTTTCTAAGGTAGTTTGGAAAGTCAATATCTTGATCATCTGTAGTACATGTGTTACTAATTTTAGCTGTTGTTATTCTTGAAAATTTTCAAGTGATGTGGCTTTTGCTATTTGGTAAAATTCTTTGTTTGTAATTTTGTATCACCTGATACAGATTTAATGGAGCATTACCATCTTTAAGAACTTCAAGATTCATTCACTTGAAGCCATTTTTATTGTTGACTGGAGAAATCTGGTTGTCTATTATTGACAGTTTGCACACTTCTGAACAATTTTGATACCACTCATGACATCCACATGAACAATTTTGCACACTTCTGAACAATTTTTAATCTATTATTATTATTATTATTATTATTATTCATGACTTATTATGACTTATGACTTATTATGACTTATGACTTATTATGATTTATTATGATTTATGACTCATTATTATTATTATTATTATTATTTCAATCTATTATTGATAGTTTGCACACTTCTGAACAATTTTGATACCACTCATGACATCCACATGAACAATTTTGCACACTTCTGAACAATTTTTAATCTATTATTATTATTATTATTATTATTATTATTATTCATGATTTATTATGACTTATGACTTATTATGACTTATTATGACTTATTATGATTTATGACTTATTATTATTATTATTATTATTATTATTATTTCAATCTATTATTGACAGTTTGCACACTTCTGAACAATTTTGATACCACTCATGACATCCATATGAGCGTCTATATGTGATGAGGTTATTTAAAAACATCAAGAACTCTTAGGTTAATATTGTGATTTTGTAGTATCTTGTAGTGTTGGACAAAATTACCCCACCTATAGTCTATCCTATAATCAATTTCTTTATCTCTATTGTACTCTTCAAACTAGATCTCTTTTTAATTCACTCCACATGTCAGCCAGATGTGAATGCTAAGAAAGCAAAACCAAATGTAAGAAAAAGTTATTCTCTTCACAGGGCTCTGAGCATCACACCCCAACCCACAAAACAAATCCCCTCAAAAATATAAAATACAATATAAAACAAGCTAATCATGAATGTTGCTGCCAAATAAAAATTATAAAAAAAGATGAGTTTATGAACCACAACATTTGCTTTTAAGAATGCCACTCACAACAACAGAAATATAATTGCAGCAAATGTGCAAGCTTTAACTAATCAATCCCTACGTCTCACATCACAACCTCAGTCAACAAATCAACACATGCATCAACTCCTGACCCTGCCAAATATACTCTTTCTTCAAGTTGCTTCCCTTGTTCACAAAGAGATATTCTGCTCACATTTTCTGTATTAGCAATACAAAGAATTTTATCTTAATAATTCTTGCCTTCAGGACAATGAGCTAGTAGATAAAAGTATTGGTTTATGAATTTAGTGCCATATAGGTTGTGAGTTTAATCCCTGGGTCAAACTGTGTAGTTGCAGTCAATAGAAATGGGTGAACAATGACTGAACAGAATTAAATAAAATAGGAACTAGATATTTCTAAACATGAGAAGCAGAACAAGAACAGTCTAGAACTCTAGATTGAATAAAGTGTTTAGTCCAGAATTTTATGCAGGTTACCTAGATTGATATATACCTGAGGAAGGTTATAGAGGGCACAATGGTTGAAATACTGTGGTAACAACACTGATGAGGACAATAGTTCAAATATAGATAGTGTAAATAATGATGACTTGCAGAAATTTGGACAAAAAATACAAAATTCTGTTAATAATTAATTTACTCTTTTATTTAACCAAGATTACATCTTAACACTGATAAAAATAACTGATAAAACATCCTGTATAACTTAAATAGAACACATGTAAAAATAATTGATAATATCTTAATAGTAACACACTTGAAATAAAACAAATCTGTATAAGTTAAATGGACATATGTAAAATAATTGTCAGTACTCTAATATAAATCCACGGAAATAAAATCACCCTGTATAAATTAAATACAAGTAAAAATCAAAATTTCCTAAAAATCCACTTTTAAGAAAATATACTATTTAAAAATATCTTATAAATAACTAGCAGTATAGCCCAGTGTTGCTCAGGTGTAATGAAAGCTTTAAAACTAATCCATGGTCCTGGAGCTCAGACTCAGCCTAAAGAATGTTTGTGTAAAGTTTGGTGAGAATCGGATAAAAATTGTGGATTTGTATAAATGACATACAGACAGACAAACAGACACACACACAAACATCTTACTTTTTATATATATATATATAATCGATTTCTGCGCTATTGTAAGAACTGCAACCTTGAAACTTTTGAATATCATTTCTTATGTCTTTGTGAGTGTATCAAATTTTATTAAAATCAGACCACTCCTTCTCTAACTGGATTTTTTCGATTATCGATTTTCGATATTTATCCGGTGTACCTCAACACAAAACCTAGCTAAGAACACTTGCAGATGCTTATAGTACAACTGTGTAAATTTTCAAGAAAATCGGTTCAGCCGTTTCGGAGTCTATAGGTAACACACACACACACACAGAGACAAATTTCCATTTATAAATAAGTTTAGATTTAGATTTAGATATTTTAAAATATTTTCCTAACAAAAATGTTATTTAAAAAAAAAAGAATTAGAACAAATGACAAAATATACTAAATACTAAATATACTAAATAAAGGATCTTTTTTTCCAGTACAATTTTTTGAATCAAAAACATTTATGGAGAGAATGGTACCAGAAAATCTACATATATAAAAATGAATATGTCTGTCTGTCTGTGTGTTTGTGTGTCTCCATTCTAACAAAACTTAAACCTTCGAAACCCTTATTCTGGTTTCAACCAAAAATGGATCACTTGTCAATCATGGCATGAACCTCTGATGTACACAAAAAATTTTTTGAGTCAATTTACAAGGTATGTCAGAAATCACTTACACCCTTAGAATTTAGAGACTCTTCTCCTTCAAGACACCTTTTATGAATTCAACCTAAATTGAGTAACTTGTAGATCAAGGTTCAAACCTTTGATCTACACAAAAAAATTTTTAATCAATGTACAGAGTTTGTCAAAAATCAACACCAAACATAATTTTGGGTGGTCTTTTGTGCACATTTATGCATTTCTCCAAGACGCTTCACTCAAACTCAACCAAAATTAAGTCACTGGTAGATCACCGATGCCTTGACATGCAAACAAAAATTTCACTTAGCACACAGGGTGCAGGAAACATTGATGGAAAATGTTGCTTTTTGTGATCATTTATTTCTCTGAAATGCCTAATTGTATTCCAACAAAAATTGGGTCTTTTTTGGAACTTCTACCTTATCATATGCCATAACAATTTTACGTTTTCTACAAGGTGCCAACCCCTTTGATGTTACAGGGACAATGCATCCTCTTCTTCTGTCATGTCATGTCATCACATCACATTACAGGCTCCCGTAATGCCTGTCCTTTATTCTTCCAATTGCACATACATCATTCCCATTTGTTGGCAAAATTGACCTAACATGAATCCTGTTTTACAAATACAACAAAAACCTTTACTTACTTCACATTTTTTAACTTACACGTCATGGCAACCTCATACTGGAGCTTTTTGAATATGCACTTGACCTTATCATTTCAACATAACTACTAAAAAACCCCAAGGAAAGTATTTTTTATTCATCCCAAATAGTATTAGTTTACAACTCAACAAGGTCTGTCTTTGATTTTCCCATGTCTTCATTTATTTTTTTTACTTTACTATGCATTCGTGAGCAAGCTTCTTAATTCTCCAAATCTGCAGAATACAGTGGCTGCTCTTTTTGTGTGGTGGATGGGGCCTAATAACATATATTATTAGTTTGAATGTTTTGTTATATTTTAATTTTGTTTTAGATTCATCTCCTCCCCTGTTATTTCATAATCATATACATTTAGCTATTTTTCTATACTTCTGAGATGAGGTAGTATTTACATTATTCAGACTATTGTACTCTTCTTTATTGCCATGTTTACAAAATATTGGCCATTGTACACGCCAGTCTACTTTAGGACACATGGCCCCAGTGAATATAGACATTGGTTGATTCCAGTAACTTGACCAAAAGGGTTCTAAGTTCAATACCAGGCTACAGCAGTGGTGAAGAAATAACTTAAGTTGAGTTAAAAGGAGATAACTACATGGCTATCAGAAGTGGCATCACATATGGAATAAGAATGGTATACCCCAGTGATCAAAATAAAGAGTTCGGTTTGAAATTCCTGGCACCTGAAGAAGGCCATAGTGAACATCATAAATTTGGCAGTAAAGATGAGGACAATAGTCTGAACAATGTCAACCTCATTTTTAGCTATTTTTGTAAGAAAAAACTTAGGGAGGAGACATTTGGTCTTTTATGGAATTTTTATGTCATGGGTATTTTTTAGGATCCCTGTAAATATTTGGTATTGTTGTTTATGTGGGATTGAAATGTAATGGATGAGTTTTTGTGGTGAATGAACAAAATTGTTGTTATTTCGAGTATATCTCACAGTTTCAGCACTTGATACGTGGTACACCGTTACACATGATGTAATAGAGTCCCAAACAGTTAGCAGCTTAGCACTTAAATACAACTAAACGAAGTGGTAATATATCCTGTTTTTTCTTTCGCTATTTCTAACTATTCTTGATTTATATAGTTTTTGCTTTATCTTCTCTTTCCTCCTTTTTATTAGCAACATTGGTCTTTCTTCTTCTTCCTCTTTGTCAGTTTTTTTCTTCTCCACTTATGTTCATTTCTGGTTCATCCTTATCACTGTAGTTTTCTCTCTTTTTGCTCTTGCACTTCTGTTCTCTGTTTTGCCTCCTCATTGTAGTTACTTTCCTCTGCCTGATTTTAGTTTTCCATTTCCACATTGTCTGACACAATCCTTTTTCTAAATTGGTTCGCATGAGCGAAAACATACTCCCACTTCTTGATCAAAGCCATATTATTACCTGTCTGCAAAAGGAAGTTTGCTTCTTCGGGATTTGCATTTTCTTGTACCATACTCTCTCTCTTGTGGCAAAAGACATGGTAATGGGGGCTCTAATCTGCCTACTCATGAGAGCTGATAAGCTCAGCTTCCTTTTCATGTGTGGCATTGACCTATAACTGAGGAACATTTTTGCTAAAAATGCCTCAATGTTTTCTGTGACAGGTGAGAATGCTTTTAGTGTCATTTTAACTGTTTGTACCATCAACTCTGCAATTTTGTTAGATTGAGGAGATTATGGAGAAGGTTTATATGGCACACATCCAATTCACCTTAACTCTGTACACAAATTTTCATTCCAAACTTCAGGAGCATTATCTGACTCTAACATTTGCAGTACTCCATTTTCTTGCAAATATATTTCTCAAAACCTGTTTGACTGTAAACTCTTTCTGGTCTTTAACCTTGATTACTTCTGGCCAACCAGAGTATGCATCCACCATTATGAGAAATAATCCTTTGTTACTGACATGTGCATGGTCCTATATATTCTAAGACATGGTTGTGCCCCTTTAGGCCATGAATAAAGCTCTTTTTGCCTGAATCTTCTAATTTCATTGCATTTTGAACATTTATTAATAAATTCTTTAGTATCCTTTGCATAACCTAGCCACCATGCTAGTAATTCTAATCTTCCATGTGTTGTCATGACACTGCAGTCTACATCATCATGTACCCCTGTCAATATGTCTGTCTTTAACATTCGTGAAGCTACTACTACCTCTCCATTGCATATAATTTCATTTTCAATCGTAAACTTATGCCGTATCTCCTTAAATGGCCGATCTGCAATTGAACAATTGTTTCACTTATTATTCCTTATTCTTTCAATTATTTTGCTTATTCCTTATTCTTTCAATTATTTTGCTTATTCCTTATTCTTTCAATTATTTTGCTTATTCCTTATTCTTTCAATTATTTTGCTTTTTTTATACTGGATCATACTCAGTCTCATTTTTTAATCTGGTGACCAGAAATAGTCCGTCTCTACCCATTGAATTATTTTGTCTTCCTCAGTTTCATGTTCTTTGTTCCTTTTATAAACCGTAGTTTCGACAAAGCATCTACATAAGCAATAGTATTTCCCCTAACATATACAATGGCAAAATCAAATGCTATGATTTTAATTGCTCAGCATAAAATTCTTGACGACATAACCTTTGGCAACTTCTACCTTGAGTTAAAAAAACACCAATGGCTTCTGGTCTGACTTTTGTAGAAATTTCTTACCTAGAAAAAATTTGGTGCTTTCTCCATACTTCATAATGGCTAGAGCCTCTTTTTCAATGTTTGAGTAAATTATCTCTGCTGTTGTCAATCTCCGAGATGTTCATTATCAGATGATCTTTCTGTGATATGATGGCAGCAATCACTTTAACACTTGAGTCTGTGGTTAACGTTATCTCTTTCTTAGGATCAAAGACCCTTGTTATTGGTTTCTTTTTTATAATTGCTTTCAGTATCATAAACCATTATTTCATCTTTGTGTCCATTAAAACTCTGTGTTCTTTTTATGCAACTCTAACAATGGTTCAATTAGTTCACTATATTTTGGATGTATCTACTGTAAAAATTTATCAAATTTATTGGTTAGAGTTGCTATCTCCATAAACTTTTTTTGTTAGCCATTCATCTTCAAAATTTGGTCGCCCAAATACACCAGGTTCTTGCAATGAAAATTAAATTTGTCTCTATTAATGGTTAATTCAGCTTTTTCAGTCACCATAAGAAGAATATATGATCCACTTTTTGTTTTGAGTCTTGTTTGAACTTTGCCATCTTGGTAAATAATCATGTTAATTATCTTGCCTAACAGTATTTCTTTGATTGCCTTTTGAAATATATGATTGAAAGTTTTAATTCCAAACGATAAGCAAGTCCACCTTAACAGGCCTATAGGGATGTTGATCATGGCAATTTCTTCAAATTTTTTGTCAATCTGAATTTGGTTGTAGACAGATCTCAAGTCAATTTTTGCAAAATGTTATATGTTTACGACTTCATGGATCACAGTTTTGATGTTTGGTAATAGAAACGAGTCTGAGCAGTTCTGGGGATTTACTCCAATTTTATAATCACTGCATGTCCACGCATCTCTATCAGCTTTTTTTATTGCTACAATAGGTGAGACCCAGTTACTTTGTGGTGATACCGAGCAAAGGGAGGGACCGGATGTTTGCACTCTCACAACCAGAAAGCAAATGATCAAAACTCGTCGGCGCACACCCAGCTTCATGCAGATGTTCCAGAAGAAAACTAAAAATTAATTAAATATCAAATTCCAGTTCGCAAGCCTATGCGAATTTTATTTATCGGCCAATGGGAAGCCCAGAATCAAATACAGATGTGAATTCCCAAATGATCTGCTGCGATCCAAAAAAGACGAAATAAAAAGCCGATACAGAAAGCATCACCAGACAGACACACACAGACAGACTCAAGAGAAACAAGTGTAATTAGTATCTCCCATGACCAACGTCAAGCGAATTACTATGCTCACCTCCCTTCCCTATCACCTTATCCTTCGCTGCCTCAAAACTAATTACCGACCAAAGAAGCAGATGCATCAAAGACATTTGAATTTACAATGCTCCTATATTCATATGCAAAAACTCTCTTTTCAGCATTTATTGCCATGAACATTTTAATGTTCATTGGACCTATACTTAAAGGATTGCTTTAATTGTAAAAAACTAAATTGATATGCGTATATATAAAATGCTGTTTCTAAACTCAATTTGCTTTTCTTGATTTATAATCTTTTTATGATTTATAGTGGGCTATCTACAACGAGGCCAAATTCCGTTAATCTGCAACAACATAGAACTACTCTTCACTAGAACGGATAACCCCACTCTAACTTCCACCACGTGGAATTAGGGTTATCTCACTACCCATGTCAGCTTGCATGCTAAATGTATGGCCATTTATTTTCATGTTCTCTCTACCACACTTTTGCATATTTACTGCAAATACACTGGCTTCCTGCTGATCTTCAGGGTGGGGGTTTATTACTCTCATTTTTTATACAGGTTTTTCACTTCTGCAAATGGTCTTAAAATGATTCATTTTTCCACATTTAAGACACCATTTCCCCAGTGCCGGATACTTGAATTTATTTTTTTCATGCGCCATTTCACAAGAACTGCATTCCACTTTAGCTTTAGTTACATTCAGTCTGTATGACTCTAACTCTTCTCTCGGCTGATTGAAATCTCTGATTTGCTCCAGCTGCTGTAAATAGTCTACACTTAATTCTAAGTTCATATCAGGGCCGTAGCTGATGCTAAAATACACCAGGCACAGAGAAAATTGCCCGGATTTATTAGTTGACAATGTGATGACATCATCAGTGTCAACCGTTTCCAGAAACTATGATTTTTGCGAAATTTTTTTTGCTTTTCCAATGGAAATTAGGCACAGAACGTGAACGAAAGCAGGAAGTTGGGTTCGAACTTTCTGAGTATAACCAGTCTTTTCTCCCAAAATTAATAAATAAACAAATTTTTACTGCATTCATTCGGATGTTTTCTTCATTTTTCTTTCTTTCTTTCTTTCTTTTTTTCTTTCTTCGTGAATTGTTTAGTTTGATTTCTGACAAGAACATTTTTCCTTGCCTGGATTTTCACTATGATTGCATGGATCAGCCCAAACCCGGTGTGCCCGGTAGTCAGATACGGCCATGGTTCTTATGATCACTTTCCATGCATTCCAGAATAGAATAAACTTGTCTTCAGTTGATATGCTTTAAGTCGCCAGTTTCTCAAAGTTTCAGTGCTTCGCCTGTCCCTTAAGTCTGTGTACCTACTGCAAAATAGATTCCTCCGGTTGCTGCCTGGCTTCTAGAAATTTTGTCCTTTCAGTGATGACCAGTCTTTTTTTTGGTCTGATGTTTCTTTTCATTATGCTGACAATTTCTTTAAAAGACATCTGTTCTAATTTCTGTGAGTACGCCATTGTGGAGATCTTCTTTAACGCTTTACACCCTACAGATGCCATAAACAAGTCCATTTTATGGTTCTGTCTGCCTTCCATTCTTGACTCTTTGAGATGATGCACTCTTGCTGTAGCCAAAAGAGGTTTTTATACAAATCTCGAAGTATTCAGGATCGTTGATGGGACTCAAGCATCCTATTGGCAATGACATTTGTTATGTCTGGTATATCTCTCAGTTCCAGCACTTGATACTTGGTACATTGTTATGCATGACATAATGAAGTTCAAAACAGTTAGCAGCCTAGCACTTAAACTCAACTCATTTGCATAGGATACCCCAGTTCTAATGAATGTGATTGACTAAGATAGTTAATGTTGACCAGCTTTATCCCATTTCCCCTCCACAGTAGGCATGTACACCAATGACACCACAATTTACTCTCGCCTCGATCATAAACCCAGTGTGGGCAACAAGGCGAACCACACTGCAAGGCTTGAAAAGGACCTCTAATCCATAGTGGACTGGGGTAGGAAATGGCTCATAAATTTCAAAGCTTCTAAAACGAAGCTGCTATCAATTAACCACCATAAACAATCGCATCTACCTCCCATTAGCATGAAACAGGCTTGCCTCCCAGAGAGTAAAACACTATGCCTCCTTGGCCTTACACTCTTGGCGGACCTCAAATGGAATGACTATATCGAATCCATTGCTAAATCCACTGCTATGAAAGTTGGTTCTCTGTGCATGGCCTGGAAGTTTTTCCTGTCTGAATCTATCATGCGCATATATAAATCTACCATCAACCTGTGTATTGCCACATCTGTCGGGTGCACCTGCTACTCTCCTCGGGCTTCTTGACAAAATACAACGGAGAATCTGTAACCTCTATATAACATTTCCTATATCTAACCATCCTTTCTCACCACTTTCCCCTCTGTGTAATCCCCTGTGCAATAGTGGCAGTGAAATGCCTTGCTCGGGGTGAAACAATTATAAAAGAAAAAAAAAACTTTATGCCAGAATTGTTCTTCATGAATATTAAATCATCATTCCAAATAGTATTGGAGCCAAAATAAAGGCATCCATGCATACACATATATGAAGTTTATCGGATACAAAACCCCAGTTTTCTTGAGTTTCAACAAAATACAAAAAGCCAACAAGACACTTTAGTATGACTAGAGAACAAATTGCAAGAGCGCAAATTTAAATACTACATGCAAAAACTGGATGAATAGAAACAAAAAAAACAAAATATAAGATACTGAAATCAAAACTGCAACCTATATAGAAATATTCTTCTTCTATATGCCGTGTTTCTTCAGGACATAGGAGATTATGGCCTTCCACATCTTCCTATCCTTTGTCACTCTTAATACTCCTTCTTCTGTTATCCCACTCAATACCTGATCTGCCATCCATCTGCCCAAGTTCACCAAGTATGTCATGCACTGCTGTCCTTTGTCTCTCTTCCTCTTTATCTGTCCTGTGAGCATCAGGTTCTCCAAGCCCTCCTTCTAAATAATAAAACAAATTTATTTCACAATCTAAATTAAAAGGCTTACGGCCATATCATGTTCTCACTCAATCACCGAAGTTAAGCAATGTTGAGCCTGGTCAGTACTTGGATGGGTGATCTCTTGGGAATACCAGGTGCTGTAAGCGTTTAGTAACAGATGTGTGTTGTGGTGCAGTGGATATTGACTCAGAAAGAGAAGTTGGTGAGCCGAGTTCGAATTCCAGTTGAATACCCTGCATTCACTTAAGCACTGGTACCCTTGGGAAAGGTATTAATCTGTCCCTTCCTTCCAGTTATGGGTTAAATAATAAAGGTAGGACATGGAGACCCTGTCCTTGAAAACAAATCCCAATGAATCTTGATACTCAAAAAGAAAAATGTATTACTAGACACAAAAATTATATAAAAACAACAATAAATTGTTGAAAGAAGAAGGTATGCTTGCTTCCCCGATGGCTACAACCTCCAGGAGTTTAAATGTAAGGTCAATAGACACCTCCTAACACACTAACTCACACCCACTCTCTCCAACTCTCTCCCTATGTACATCCTAAGTCGTCTACCACCCTCCTTCTGACATTTCCCATACCCAATTGCTCTATGTAACCCCCTGCACTATAGTGGCAGTGGAATGCCTTGCTTGGAGTCACACGATTTTAAAAAAAAAATTTCAGCAATAAGTAAATAAAATTTAGTTGGCAATAAATGACCCACTGAGGTTGATATGCCATAAAAACAAAACAACCAACCAACCAACTAACCTGAATTAAAAATATCTTTATTAAAAACACATTTTTTGATGAAAATTTGGAAGAAATTAATTCAAATAAATGTTGTTTTGATAAAAATAGATTTCAGCCAAACTTCTTCATTGAAAATTTGTTTGATAAAAAGTCATGTTCAAGCAAAACAAATTTAGTGAAAAGTCATTTGAATGACTTTTCTATGAAAAGCCATTCTGTAGAAATCCCTCTAGTCAGTTAAATGTCAAAATTCAGTATTCAATGCAATAAGATAAAATATTGTTGTGGGACTGCTCATAATTTGAATGTTTGGAATAACCCCACGACTTTCATGGAAAGAATAAAATTCAGTAGGAAAAGGCATAGTAGTATTAACAAATTAATTGAATGAGTAATATCAATTTTTGATTCTTTGTAAATTTCTTGGATAAAATGTAAACTGTATTACATACATATGTGAGAACAGGGAAATGTAGTTATATGTGTGTTTGTGTGAAAGAGCTAGTATGTGTATTGTGTACGCATGCATAATAGTTGCATGGATAAAAGAGAGAGGCAGAATTAAGTTTTTACTGTAGACAGTGACCATAATCTGAGGTGGTCTCCTTGTAGTTTTGTCAGTGCTGAGTTGAGCATTGCTTTTGCATGTGGATGTGAATGGGGTTCTTCAATATCAGCAGGCAGAGTGATGTGTACCTTGGTGGCTCTTGTGAGTCTTTTTCTTCTGACAAATTTTGTGATATTTATACCTTTTTCCTAATAAATTGGCTCCAGAATTATATTATTTTATTTATAACTAATTAGACATAAAATACTATGCGGTATGTCTACCACTTTATCCATGTGATATTTTGGTAGTATCTATCTAAATTATGATGATCAGTAAATCAGTCTTTCCGATTTCAATTCTATGGTTTTGTATTGTACACTTTAATTAGTTAGTTTTAAGATATAAGCACTTCATTGTGTATTATTGATTTATAAATATTTTGTAGGTGTTTCTAATGCTTATGTAGCTATTGTATTAGATATTTTAGTGAACCTGATAATTCTTATGTAATGTTTGATGAAAATTTATTCAATTAAAAGTTATTCGGATGTAAAATTGTTTCCGTGAGAGGAAATGTTACCTGATGAATAGTTGTTTCGATGTTAGTCAGTTAATAAAAAGATATAATAATTTAAGGAAAGTCACTTTGATAAAAAGTAATTTCAATTAAATATCTTTAATGAAAGATGTTTGATGACAATTTTTTCCATAAAATTTCATTCAATAAAATGTTGTTTTAATGAAATGGCATTTCAAAGAGATGAAATGCTACTTGAAAAATTGTTTCAGTAAAAAGGTGTTCAATAAAATGATAAACTGCCCTAACATGGACATTTCTGAAACTATGTAAAATACGGCACGCCCTTGTGCAAATTAATTGAAACAAAACAAATAATGTCTTCCTAGGATCTTTCACATTTTCCTTGATCATGTATACATCATTTCTTATCATTGTTTCTCTCTCTTACGACCGCATTTTCGTTTATGTTTTGGACTGATGGATCCAGTTTGTTCCTTTGCCTTGATGACGCGACTGACAGTTGAAAAGCTGACACAAAGAAGGAAATTACTAAAAAGTAATTGAAACTGAGTTTGAATTCCAGTCAAATTCCTTGCATTCACTTATACGCAAATACCCTTGGGAAAGGTATTAATCCATCTCTTCCCTCCAGTTATGGGTTAAATAATAGGACAGATTGGGTTCTGTAGCCTTGGTCAGCAACCAGTCTACCGCAGAAAGCAATGGCAACCTACTGCGGGATAATCTTCTGCCCAGTTAGTCATGTCTCATTCGAGACATGATTGCCCAAGTGTGTATCACGTATGGTACTTAACTGAGTGAATTGAAACTCACCTGAAGTGAGCTGAATTTTTAATGATCATCATGCCAATGACATTTCCACTGAGCTTCTCTACGGCATATGACTTTCTTTTAATGTGTTCCTCTGGAATTTATATTTAAATTTGGGGTCATCAGGAGAGAATGTGCACCATTTCGGGGCCTTCCTCTCAATGATGGATCCAGTTTGTTTCTTTGCTTTGATGACATGACTGACACCAACAATATCTGTGATCTTTCTGTAAAGTTTGCCAGTGTGTTCAGGCAACATTACAATTTTCATATGCTTTCTTCAAGTAACATCCATTTCAGACAATGGCTGTAGGACAACTAATCAACAGTCTAGACAATAGTGCGTGGGGGTGATAAAAATCTGATGCAATCACAGATATTGCAATATTTTTCATGGCCAAACAAATTTCATCATTCATCCCAAAAATAAATTCAAACTGCATCCAGCAGCAAGGCTTCTGATTGAGAGGTTGTGAGAGCATGGAATTACCTCTTAATTGTTGTTGTTCTCAGGTCTACTCTGACCCAGAGTGGTAGCACCTGTGAGGATCCCAGCTATGGGCAAATAGTTGACCTTCAAACTTGGGTCAAAACACTATAAAATTATAAAAATACACTTTTATAGAAATATATACATAAAAATAGACTTTTGTAGGAAAATATACATTTTTGAAGAAAAAATTATTGCCATAATATATTTTTGAAAGAAAAAAATATCAGCAGCAATACTTTTTGAATACTAAACTAGAAAACATTTTCAGTTTTCTAAAATAAAGAAAAATAAATAAATTTTTCATGAAAAGCTGACTAAATAAGCCTTTACACTATAACTGAACATTAAAAAAAATACTTTAAACCCTACTTTTTTGGCATTAAATAACCGACAGAGGTTGATATGCCATTAAACAAATCTCAAATTAAAAAAATAAAGTCATATCACTGCATGCCACTGAAAATGACTTAATCTGAGGAAAATAATTAGAAATCGATTACACCCTACAACTCCAGTGGGTCTAAAACTGACCGTATGGTGAAAGAAGGAAACTAAAGCATTTATTTCAATTAATTTGCACAAGGGTGTATATAGATTCATGTTATTGCACACCACTGCAAATGACCTAATCTGAGGAAAAAATAGAAATTGATTACACCCTGCTACTTCAGTGGGTCTAAAACTGACCGTATGGTGAAAGAAAGGAAACTAAAGCATTTATTTCAATTAATTTGCACAAGGGTGTATATAGATTCATGTTATTGCACACCACTGCAATTTGACCTAATCTGAGGAAAAAATAGAAATTGATTACACCCTGCTACTTCAGTGGGTCTAAAACTGACCGTATGGTGAAAGAAAGGAAACTAAAGCATTTATTTCAATTAATTTGCACAAGGGTGTATATAGATTCATGTTATTGCACACCACTGCAATTTGACCTAATCTGAGGAAAAAATAGAAATTGATTACACCCTGCTACTTCAGTGGGTCTAAAACTGACCGTATGGTGAAAGAAAGGAAACTAAAGCATTTATTTCAATTAATTTGCACAAGGGTGTATATTGTTTTCAAGTCAAATTATAACAGGTGCAAAATAATTCATTATGATGACATTACAAAGCTTTGTTTATCTATGTCAAGCCACTGAATGAATTCCAGTGGCACAATGTCCCTCATTATTATGTACTGTATGATGAGTCAGCAGCAACTAAATTAGTTCCACCACTAGGATTTTCTAGTGAGGTCAGTGGCTAGACACTCAGCAGGACTAAAAGCAAGACATTCTTGTCAAGGTAACATTAATCTATCCCATTAAAATAGACTGGACTCCATAGCTACATATATACTGTAGGGATGACACAGCATTGTTGAACAGAGTTCTACTGAGATTATGGTTACCAGTTTCTGCACCAAAATTTCTAGTGAGGATAGTGGCTAGACACTCAGCAGGGTTAAAAGCAAGACTATCTTGCCAAGGTAACATCAGTCTTGCACAGTAAGATAGACTGGACTCCATAGCTATATATATTACTGTATAGATGACACAACATTGCTGAGAAGAGTTCCCCTGAGACTATGGTTACCAACCAGAGCAGAGGGTTTCTTTTGATGGAATCAATTGCATCAATGATCACGTATCTATGATCAAAGTGAGCCTTCATTTTGGATGGGATTAATTAAGGTTTGCTGTTTTGTCTGATTCTTCTGCTTTCAGTGTTTCTTAATAAAGCATTCTATTTTAATTATTGTTTGGATGTCTTGAAATCAAAATTGCCTCAAAAGCAGTCAAAATTTTGCCTTCGGTATATGTGCCTATTTCCCTTGAGGGACTATGCCCACAAATGCCAACATCCTCACCAAAAAATAAAGTTTGTGATAATAATTAATTCCAGAAATTGATGGCTTGCTTTCACAACACTTTGTCAAATGCATCAATTAATTTTTATTATAATGTTTCAATAGAAATGACAAAATATGAGTAGCTGGGGTCTGAGCCTTTTTTGTGGCAAAAAAAAAAAAGAGAATTGCATCAAATTGTACAAATTTTAAATATTTTAAATTCTTGCTTTCAAACTGCTTTTTTTATTTTTTATTTTTTTACATTGAGTTGGAAATATCTGCAGTTGTGAATATCATTTGATAAAGAAGCATTGAACTGGTGCTGAAAAAATTCTAGATTTTAGTTTCTTGAACATAAAAAAGAATATAATTATACTTGCATTGTACCCATAAAAAATGATGGCATTATTTACACATGGACTCTTATGTCTCACAAGGATCATAATATCTCTGCATGCGGTCTGGAATAAAAATGTCATTCCTCAGACATCTGTGTAGGATTAGAATGTAGTATCTGTACACTATTTTATAGATCAAAGTGTAGTATCTGTATGCTCTGTGAAAAGAGATTTGTGTGTGTATGTGTGTGTGTGTGTGTTTGGTTTTATATATGTAGATAACAATAAACCTTAAAGCTGTGGTGAATTACATATGTAAAATGTTTTAGCGGAAAATGGTTATATTACAAAAAAAAATTCTGATAAAGTCAAACACTTTTGTGTAAATTTCTGGAAAGAGAAGTTATTATTTACAGGCAGACTAATATCCTCATCTTCGTTTTTGTTATAGGGAAACACACCTATTCCTCAGATAATAGACACTCCCTGCTATATTAATAAGAGTTAACAGGAAGTACTTGGGAAGTTCATAAGAGTTCTTTAGACTTCTATTGGAGTTCAGTAGAACTACTAGGCAGTTGATATGAGTTGGCAGTTAGCTGAATACTAAGGAGTCAGCTTTCAGTGGAAGATTACCAAGTTCCTAACATTTTGGGTGCGTTAAATCGATTAGCAACTGACATAGCAAGATTATAACCTTCGGTGCAAAAACTACTCCACAACAGTTTTGATGATCATAACAAAAATAAGGATACTAGTTCAACTGTTAATAATGTAAATAAAGTATGATATAATGAAATATTAGAAGTAAAAACCAAATATTTTTCAAACTGATTGAAAAAATCTTTCCAAAATGCTCAAAATTAAACAAAATTTTTAATAATACTTCAGGCAAACTGAGTTATAGCTGTACTAGCAAGTTAGAAAATGACATAAAGAAACAAAATGCCAGAAGCCTAAATAGCAACGTACAAAGCAAAATCATGAATATAAGGAATGTAACTGTAGGGACAAAAATAAATACCCACTTCAAGGACTTTGTAATACAAAAGGAGTTATTTTCAAAGCAAAAGTACATGAACAGATTAAATTCTATAGCCTTGGTTGGCAACCAGTCTATTGCATAAGGAAATGGCAATAATACTGCAGGAAATTGTTTTGCCTAGTCAGTTAGAAATTGAAAGAGGCACGATATAACTGACTGTCTGAATGCTTAATAATTTTCATTTTTCATTCTCTTTCTTATTCCTTCTGTTATTTTGCTGACTTTTCAGTGTTCTAGTTTCTTTAAAGTGAGGCATTCCTTCAAATTACATTCCTTTGTACATTCTGAACTACTAAACAAAAATATTTTCTCAAAGAATTTGATGACCTCATCAATAGTTTTCTCAACCGAGTCCCTCTCTTCTTCGTCATCCTTCATAATTTCACCATTATTGGAAGAATTTAATTCTTCCTCTGTTTCTTGACAATCCAAATTATTTTGAACCAATTCTACCATTGAATTCTTTTGTAATTCATTATCATTTTTCTTTATTCATTCTTTTAATTTGTAGCAAGAGACAAAAATTTATTTCCCCTTGACCAAAACAGAAAATAGCAATAGAAAATAATTATGAAATTCTACTCCTGCAGCTTCTCTCACACTTCCCGTTTGTGGAACTCGCTCCCATATTCTTGCTTTCCTGACAGCTACAACCTCCAGAAATTTAAATGCAAAGTCAATACTCATCTACTAACCACTGGACTCTAGCTCTCTCCCCACCCCCGTATAACCTTCCCTTTCTCTCCACCTATGTATCTGTCATTGCACCTGCTTTCTCAGCTTTCTATTGTTCCTTTCTAACCAGTTTGTACTCCTCACTCTTTTCTAATTAATCTTTTTACAATTATGTAGTCCTCTGCACATCAGTGGCGTTTCCGCCTTGCTTGGGGTGAAATGTTTAAAAAAAAAAAATAGTCACAAGAATAGAAAACAGTCACATGATTTGATGAGACCCAGACAATACGTTCAGTAGGAAAGTCAATCTTCTTTTGGCTCTGTAGAGTTACAGTAATAAGATGCACAATTTCAGACAGATAAATACAAAATTTATTTTGTTTTTTGTACCCAGTCTTTTGCAAGAAGATATATGTAAACCTTGTATTAAGAATTTCGAATATAAAATATATATACAAGTGTTTTTATACAAAGATTTGTTTGAGCTTTTCACATCTTTATGTTGCATGTTTTATAAACCCTAAAGCAGGACTGTGCTGCATATTCCTGCACAACAAAATCATCCAAAGTAAGAGTATTCAAGTTTTAGTGTTTCGTTCAGTTTCTACATATGTCAGATGAGCTTGTGCCATTGTTCAGTTTTTCAATAATCTCTAATTTCTGACATAACCTGAAAGAATTTAATTTCCCTTTTCTTCCAATTGAAATTTCTTTTGTGCAAAACATTATGGGTTGAGAAATTTCAAGTTACTACAAATTATCTTTAAAGAAAAGAAAACTATTAGACTGCAGCATATTTCTACAACATTTAAATGGCAACACTGAGAAGTTCAGCTATGAGAACTTTTACTGTATATCATCATCATCATCATCCGTTACACCCAATGGTGTGTAGGACAACAACAAAACTTCTCTACCTCTGCCTATCTTTGGCCAGACTAGTCAATGAACTCCAAGAGTACTGCATGGCTTTCATCTCATTCTTGACCGTATTTCTCCCTCTTTCTTTTGGCATCTGGGGTCCAGTACAGTGCTGTTCTTGTGATTGACTGTGGATCTTTCTGGAGCACATGCTCAATCCATCTCCATCGGCTTCTTGTAATGATGGTGCCCATGTTTCTTGATTGCATCTCTTCAACAGGTCTTCATTGGAGATCTTCTCTGGCCAAAATATTCTCTGTATTCGTCAGAGGCACATGGTGTGAAAGGATCAAAGTTTGGTGAGATCCGCCTTAGCCATTCTTCAGCACTCAGATCCATAGAGGAGAGTAGATACAACACAGCTCTGGTATAGCTTGAGCTTGATGTTGGTGCTGTACTGTGTTGATTTCCTTAAATATGCTCCTGGCCTTGCCCAGTCTGCTTTGAATATCCTCTTTCGTGCCACCCTTGGGTTTGATGTTACTGACTAGGTAAGTGAACTTGTCTGTATGATATAGATCTTCTCCATTCACTTTGACAGGAGCAGGTCTGTTCACGTTCAATGACTGTGCATATATATATATATATATATATATATATATATATATATATAATCTAAATCTAAATCTAAATCTAAACTTATTTATAAATGGAACTTGTGTATGTGTGTGTCCGTTACCTATAGACTCCGAAACAGCTGAACCAATTTTCTTGAAAATTTACACAGTTGTACTATAAGCGTCTGCGAGTGTTCTTAGCTAGGTTTTGTGCTGAGGTACCCCCAATAAATATTGAAAATCGATAATCGAAAAAATTGGGTTATAGAAGGAGTGGTCCGATTTTAATCTAATTTGATACACTCATAGACAAAGACATAAGAAACGATATTCAGAAGTTTCAAGGTTGCAGTTCTTACAATAGTGCAGAAAATCAATAATATATATATATATATATATATAAAGCAAAATGTTTGTGTGTGTGTCTGTTTATCTGTCTGTATGTCATTTATACAAATCCACAATTTTTATCCGATTCTCACCAAACTTTACACAAATATTTTTTAGGCTGAGTCTGAGCTCCAGGACCATGGATTAGTTTTAAAGCTTTCATTACACCCGAGCAATGCCAGGCTATACTGCTAGTATATATATATATATATAACAACATGATTATTTTTGGTCACAATACTTATTGTACAATTTCACCCTAAAGAAGTTTTTAAACCAACTATGTAATATTTTCCCTCAAAAAGAATTATCTAATGTAGAATAAAAGTCAGATTTTGTGAAGTGGGTCAAGCCCAGAATTTTTCAGCACCTCTTTATATGACCTTCTAAGCAAGTGCTTTATATCTAATTTTCTTTATCTGAATATAATCACAGTGAAAACAAAAAAATAACTCTCCAAGAGAGGAGGAATCAGTTTAACTACCAAGCCATCAACAATTTTGAAACCAAATTTGGTCATTTTTGTTCATTAGTAAAATCTTAAGATTAGTTCTAAAACAAAAAATATATCACTCCAACAAAAACCATTGAACATGTTCTGAAAGCTTATGATCTACCTTTGCAGGAAACCAAATTATTCAAATAAGATCATTAAATATTCAAAATGGCTACCTCATGAGTGACAAACACTTTTCTCTTCTATGAATTTGGGTAACATGAACAAATTTGCCAAGATCCCAAGTAGACATTCCTAGCTACAATGCAAGGTAAGAAAGTGCATAATCTCTTTCTGAAACATTTTATTCACATTAAAAAAATTGAACTTTGTTAAAGATTATTTTAGATCTTAAACATATGATGTAAATTTATATAAGAAAAATTAGTTTGAAGCTTTTGTTTGTAAATTCCAGTGTCAAATTGACCATAGCTTTGTTTTCAATTTATATGAAGTAATAAAAGGTTATTATGACTGAAAATATACATAAAGGTACATACTTCCTTCAACATGCACTGTTGTAATTAAGAGTCTTTTTATTTAATATCAATTCATATTCTAAAAGACTGATAATCCTTAAAGGTAGCAAATCTGGGACACCTTCAGGTTAACTTTCAAAGAGCTGAATAATAAGATTAATAAACAAGAAACACACAAGAAAAAGTAAAACAAAAGTTGTGGGGGATGAGAAAGGTAGAAAGATTTAACTATACAGGAAAAAAACTTTTTGGTAGATTTTTAAAAGGAAATATTTTTAATTTTCAATATTTTAAATTTAACTATATTTTTTTTAATTTAAAAAAAAAATTATTTAGTTTTTTTTTATTTCAATAGGACTGAGATTGATATTTTTTTTCTCTCCTTTTACCTTTTGTGATTCCATGAATCAAAAAAAAATTTTCAAGACTTTAATTTTTTTCCTTCTTTCCAAAGAAACTGTCAAGAAAACATCCTTATCATTGCATCTCTGCCAGTTCTTGCTACTTCTGAACAGTCTTTAATTCAAAATAATCTTTTCAGACTTCATTTATTTATTTTTTGTAAATAGCTTTCCTTTTATTCACCATTATTTTGTGTAATTCACTTTAATGATGATGATGATATTTTTTTAATCTTTTATGGCATTTTTTTTAAAAATCTTTTCTGATGAAGGAAAAAGATTTTTTTTTTTTAATTTTTTTTTACCACATTTACTATTTGAATGTATCTTTTTGAAGGTTGACTCGAGTGTTTTTGCTTAGATTTTAAAGAAGGGATTTCAAGTATTTTTTTATCATATTGTTTACAAAACCATTTCATTTTATCATTGTTAGTTCCCTCTTCCCATACCGTTTTTTTTTTTTTTTAACGAGAAATTTTCGGTTTTTATTGTCATTTATTTGCTTGCAATTTTTTTTCCTTTTTCAACTATCATTTTTCTTGAATTTTGTTATTTGTTTTGCTTCTTGTTTCACTGAGATTTCTCTTTAAAATTTTTTTATTGTTTAAATCTTCATTTTAATATTTTTCACTTTTTTCTTCACTTGTTCATTTTTCTTTTTAAAGATATTTTATACCTATTTATCATCTATACAGTTTATTTTTTAGATATTTTAAGATTATTTTAATTTCTTTATGTCTCTATTTTTTTCTTTATATTTTATTAGAATATTTATATTATTCTATTTTTTCTTCATAATTTTATGCCCAAATGTTTTCTGCATGCCATAATTTTATTGCATTATTTTAAGATTTTTATTTCACAGCACATTATTTTTAAAAGATAAATTAATCTTTAAAATGTTTCTTTTCTTCATTTCCTGTTATATGTATGTATGTGTGTGTGTATGTGTGTATTTTATACATATTTATTACTTATATAATTTATTATCTTTTTAGATGTTGTAAGATTATTTTAATTTTCTTATGTCATCATATTTTCATTATATTTTATTAGAATATTTCCAATATTCTATTTAGATTTTTTTTATGGGAATACTGATATAATGTGACATGGGAGGGATCACTTTTTATTTTAAATGATAGAGATTGGACAAAGTGTAGACATTTTTTTTAAGCAAACTTAGACATGGTAAAATCTTAAACTTGATCCATTGCATAAGGACTTTTTCTTTCTTTCTTTCTTTTAACTTCACAAGGCTTCCACTCACTCAAATCCTTTTCAATAGAATCATGCAAAATTAATAAATACACAGATAAAATAATATAAAAAAAAATAAAATAAAAATGGTCTTAACCATTTCATCCTGAGCCTAGGAAGAAGAAACCAGCATATTTTTTTTTTTTTGAAATCTTAGTTCTATTACTTTTTATTTACTTATTTTTATTTTAAACATCTTTATCATCCCAAGACCTGCCAGCAAGTGGCATTGAAGCAACCATCTGGGTTTTATATTTTGGCTCTAGAGAGATGACACAAAACACAATGGACATATCAGTAGGGAGGAAATCCTTATCCTTGCAATTCATTGACAAGTTTCAAGAAGGGACAATAGTTATTCTTCTTCTTGAATAATGAAGAAAAAATATGGAAGAAAGACAAACAATCAAATATAATGGTTTACATGACAAGGGAAATTTTGATTCCTTCAAAATGTATATTCTCTGGAAAATAGAGAAGACAACAGAATGACAAAAAATAAAGCAAAAGAATTTCTTTTTTTTTTTTACTTTTTTATTTCAAAGACCATAATTTGAAATTTTTTTTTACCATCACTTGATAATTATATTTTAAAATTTTGAATAAAAAATGATTTTTACAATGTTAAATTTAAAGGAATCTTATTTTAGAATTTAAATAATGAAGATGAAAGAAATAAAAATTATTTTCATTGGATATATATTATATGGATGTGCGTTGTGGTCGAGTGGATATCGGCTCGGAATGACAAATCGGGGAGCCGAGTTCAAATTCCAGTTGAATTCATTGCATTCACTTACGTGCAAATACCCTTGGGAAAGGTATTAATCTGTCTTTTCCCTCCAGTTATGGGTTAAATAACAGGACAGATTGGGTTCTATAGCCTTGGTCGGCAACCTGTTTACCACAGAAAGCAATAGCAACCTACTGCGGCATAATCTTCTGCCCAGTCAGTCATGTCTCTTTCGAGACATGATCACCCAAGCGTGTTTCACATATGGCACTTAACTGACTGACTGATATATTATATATTATACATATCTACAAAAAACATGGCATAGCTTTCTGAGACTTTAAAAAGAAAAATGGTAACCAAGTTTACACTAGATTTGGTTTTTATCACAACTAAAAATTGTCTAACATTGAAGAGTTTTCAGATTTGGATAGAAATATCTGAGAAAAAAAACCTGATAAAAACTAAAGAAATATTAAAAAATTATAAGCATAAATAGGGGAAATATAATATATTTGGATAGCAGTTCTTCTTTTATACAGGTTTTATTAAATGTGACAGAAAAGGAAAATTTTTTGTTTGAATTTCTGGGATGAGGAGTTACCATCATTTACATCATTTACATGCAGGCTATTGTCCTCATCTTTATCACAGCATTTTTGCTGTTGTGGCTCCCAGGCTTCATTAGGTGTATATTGATCCAGGTAATGTACAAAAAATTTCAAATGAAACCCATCATTTAATTTTTGGGGTAGATTGTTCTTGTTCCACTACCTATTTTTAGGAATTTTTTTTTTTTAATCATATCACCCCAAGCAAGGTGAAAATGCCACTGATGCGCAAGAGTAAAAGATTGGAAAAGAGAAAAACCGGAAACCACATCCTAAACAGGAAAAAAGGGATGAGCCTCTTCACCTGTTCAATAGACGTTGATGGAGTGTGAACCGGGCGATAGTTTAGTCTATCTGCTCCAATTGTATTGACTTGTTCTTATTTTTAGTACTGCTCAGTTATTACAAACTCTGTTTCTACTGAATCCAGTTAAGCAAAGACCGCTGGATATAGTGAATTAAAGCATTGGTTCATGAATTTCATAAGAGATTAATTGTGAGTTCAATCTCTGGGCAAGGCAGTATGTACTTGGAGTCACTGGAAACGAGACAAGCAGTAACTGAGCATTACTAAAAATAAGAACTAGACATATCAGTAGACACGGACAGTGGAAGCAGATCAGTCTATCACAATAGATTAAATGATAGTCCCAATGCATATCACCATAGATAAAATGATAGTCACAATGCATATCTCCATAGATAAAATGATAGTCCCAATGCATATCACCATAGATAAAATGATAGCCCCAATGCATATCACAATAGATAAAATGATAGTCACAATGCATATCTCCATAGATAAAATGATAGTCCCAATGCATATCACCATAGATAAAATGATAGCCCCAGTGCATATCACCATAGATAAAATGATCGTCACAATGCATATCTCCATAGATAAAATGATAGTCCCAATGCATATCACCATAGATAAAATGATAGTCCCAATGCATATCTCCATAGATAAAATGATAGTCCCAATGCATATCTCCATAGATAAAATGATAGTCCCAATGCATATCTCCATAGATAAAATGATAGTCCCAATGCATATCACCATAGATAAAATGATAGCCCCAGTGCATATCACCATAGATAAAATGATCGTCACAATGCATATCTCCATAGATAAAATGATAGTCCCAATGCATATCACCATAGATAAAATGATAGTCCCAATGCATATCTCCATAGATAAAATGATAGTCCCAATGCATATCTCCATAGATAAAATGATAGTCCCAATGCATATCTCCATAGATAAAATGATAGTCCCAATGCATATCACCATAGATAAAATGATAGCCCCAGTGCATATCACCATAGATAAAATGATCGTCACAATGCATATCTCCATAGATAAAATGATAGTCCCAATGCATATCTCCATAGATAAAATGATAGTCCCAATGCATATCACCATAGATAAAATGATAGTCCCAATGCATATCACCATAGATAAAATGATAGTCCCAATGCATATCACCATAGATAAAATGATAGTCCCAATGCATATCTCCATAGATAAAATGATAGTCCCAATGCATATCTCCATAGATAAAATGATAGTCCCAATGCATATCACCATAGATAAAATGATAGTCCCAATGCATATCTCCATAGATAAAATGATAGTCCCAATGCATATCTCCATAGATAAAATGATAGTCCCAATGCATATCTCCATAGATAAAATGATAGTCCCAATGCATATCTCCATAGATAAAATGATAGTCCCAATGCATATCACCATAGATAAAATGATAGCCCCAGTGCATATCACCATAGATAAAATGATCGTCACAATGCATATCTCCATAGATAAAATGATAGTCCCAATGCATATCACCATAGATAAAATGATAGTCCCAATGCATATCTCCATAGATAAAATGATAGTCCCAATGCATATCTCCATAGATAAAATGATAGTCCCAATGCATATCTCCATAGATAAAATGATAGTCCCAATGCATATCTCCATAGATAAAATGATCGTCACAATGCATATCTCCATAGATAAAATGATAGTCCCAATGCATATCACCATAGATAAAATGATAGCCCCAGTGCATATCACCATAGATAAAATGATCGTCACAATGCATATCGCCATAGATAAAATGGCAGTCCCAATACATATCACTGTAGATAAAATGGCAGTCCCTATACATATCACTGTAGATAAAATGGCAGTCCCTATACATATCGCCATAGATAAAAAGGATAGCCCTGCGACATATCACCCCAGATGAGAAAGGATATCTCTGCTACCTATCGCCCCAGATGGGAAAGGATATCCCCGCTACCTATCGCCCCAGATGGGAAAGGATATCCCCGCTACCTATCGCCCCAGATGGGAAAGGATATCCCCGCTACCTATCGCCCCAGATGGGAAAGGATATCCCCGCTACCTATCGCCCCAGATGGGAAAGGATATCCCCGCTACCTATCGCCATAGATAAAAGGGATAGCTTTTTATTCATGCTTTTCAATACACGGTCCCAGCTATGGACGAATAGTTAAGGCCTAAACTAAGGTCAAAACACTCTAAAATTATAAAGACACACTTTTATAGAAATATATACATAAAAATAGACTTTTATAGAAAAATGTACATTTTTTTAGGAAAAAATTATTTCCATATCACATTTTTGAAGAAAAAATTCTTACCATATCACATTTTTGAAGGGAAAATTATTACCCTAACACATTTTTGAAGGGAAAATTATTACCCTAACACATTTTTGAAGGGAAAATTATTACCCTAACACATTTTTGAAGGGAAAATTATTACCCTAACACATTTTTGAAGGGAAAATTATTACCCTAACACATTTTTGAAGGGAAAATTATTACCCTAACACATTTTTATAGAAATATATACATAAAAATAGCTTTTTATAGAAAAATATACATTTTTGAAGAAAAAAATTCTTACCCTAACACATTTTTGAAGGGAAAAAAAGTTATTCTCAGCAAAACATTTTTGAATCCAAAACTAGAAGACATTTTAGTTTTCCAAAATAAAAAAGAATAAAAGCAAAAACTTTCATTGAAATCTGACTAAATCAACCTTCTCACTATAACTGAACATTAAAAATATACCTTAAAACCCCACCGTTTTGGCACTAAATAACCCACAGAGGTTAATATACTGGTAAACAAAACTCAAACTCAGGTGTATATTGATCTGAGTAACCTAAAGGGAATTTCGAACTGATTCCTTTATTTAATCTCTGGAGGTAGACTGTTGTTGCTCACATCTTAGATATTTTTTAATTCTTATTTAAACAATATCCCTAGATAGGAGCAGAAGACAAATCAATCAAATCAAAAATGCTAACAACGTGACCCACAGTCTTTGTAACTTGAACTCTCTAATCACAGAAAGTGAACCACTGTCTAATCCAACTCAGACCATGGACTGTTAAAAATCAACTGCCAATCACTTTTTCAAGCAAGCTCGTTACTCTACAGCAGAGTTTTTCCAATATGGGTGTTGTTATGTTGAAAGAGGACACTAGGAATTTTTATTTCATTTGGGGTCCGGTGATCATATTCGGGGACAGAGGGCATTTAGCAATGTTTTTTTTTTTTTCAAATTTTCAGAAATTATTCAATCTTAGCTTCAAAGAAAATTAATGAAAGGTATCTAAAGGTGTGGGAAGCTATCAAATTTTTTTAATTCCTTTTCCAACTTCCTATATGGCTGAATGGGGTTTCAGCATAGTACTATAGCTTCTTACTAAACAAAGAAACCATCTGCAAATTTACAAAGCAACAAGATTACTTCTAAGCAGCATGAGACCGAGAGAAAAAGTCTTGGCCAGTAACTACCAAATTCAACCATAATATAGAAAATATTGATATAAGAGCATTAGACAGTAAGCACCATGATCAATCAATGCATTAAAAACATTATGATAAGCTATCAGATAAGTTTCTATTAGTTTTTTTAGCATTTTAATCATTGGCATTTATAACAGAAATAAAAGCATTAAAATTGGTCTTACACTTATACTAAACCGTCATCTTTCTAGGAAAGATGAATTCAGTATAATATTCAAAATTTAATTTGATGGTCGGGTGGCAATGACTAGAAAGTTTGGGAAACATAGTTCTACAGAGATAAGAAACCTTATCAACTCAGTTTGATATTTTATGTAGTGAAGTCATTTGCATGAGAGGCATAAAACGCTTCAGTCAGGCCTTTCAGCTTATTACTAACTTGTAATATCCACTTTTGTGGATAGCTCAGGCTCTTCTCCTACAATATCTCCTTAAAAGTTGGGGATCAGTTTTGTTTTGTTGTTTAATATTAAACTGATTCCCAAAATATTGAACATGATAGATTTTGTAAGTGTCTACAGTCCAGAAAGGCTGTAAGAAACCTTAATAAAACATATTTGAAGATAATCAATATTTCAGTAGCAAACAAGGAAACCTGATTGATTTTGCTTACAGTTGCGTGTTTATTAATACCATCCTTTGAACATGATTGATATCTATCAGATAAAAGTAACTTAAAAAAATAGTAGTTTTAGGTAATCAATATTTGATTGCCAAACATAAAAATGTAATTGAATTTCTTAATGCCTCTGATTTGAAAATAAACAATCTCTATATATGTATATATATATATAAACAATGTGTACTCATATATGCATTTTGTATATAACATTTTACACAAACTGAAATGTATATGCACTTTGATAAAAAGTAGACTTTGATATGAGACAGCAGAGTCAATCCATACATAATTGCTTTTTTGACTAGTACTAATGTGAGTATAATATATACATGTGTATGCATAATGTAGGTACAGATAATGGCAGTAACTATATAATGTGCAAATTAAAGTACTGAAAATTCTTTGTCTAAATCACTTTCCAAAATATGTTTCATATTTGGAAGTGAGTTAGCTAGAAAACTTTTTCAGCACCCACACGTGTGGGGAGATAAAGAGAGTGCAGGGAAGGGGTGTATATAATGATTGTTAACAGAAATCAATTGGTAAATTAAATTCATTTTCCAGCTATTTATTTTATTTTAAATAAGAGGCATGAATCCATACAACTCTGCAAAACTGTTTCATTGTTAAGTAGACTTGTTCTTTTTATTAGCATGTCACAACAGCTGAGCGTGTGTGAGTGAACAATTATAAGAAGTTAGTTGTATAATTTAAAGAAATTATTAGAGCTGCCACAAGCCAAGATGAGATGCTAACAGTGCCATCCTGGTGTATCTTCTGTGCCATTATCCCATGGAAGCTGAAGAACACTGAAGTGACCAATTAGATATGTTTGGTATCTCCTGCACTGAATGTGGATGTGCCTTAAACCAGCATCACTTATCTATTACCACAAGCAATTCTAGCCAGCTACCTCTGGTCACATTCATTCAATATCATCTACAGAGTGAACAATAGAAAAAATACACCACAAAGAATTCTCGGCAGATACTCGGCAGCCTGGAAATATTTAGCAAAGACTTAAGAGTAATCAAGAATCTTTACTGGCAACAAACTGCTTGGATACAGACAGATAACGAATTCAGCAGATATACAAAGATAGAAAGGGGCGTAAGACAAGGATGTGTCTTTTCACTGGATCTGTTCAACTTGTGCAGTGAGAATATTTTAAGGACCCTAGAAGTAATGCCTGGATTTGTCATTGGAGGCGACAATTTAAACAACTTAAGGTACGCAGATGATACAGTGCTGATAGCAGACACAGAAAGGAAACCGCAAGACCTCCTACAGAAGGTAGCTGCAAAGAGTGACAAGAAAGGACTACAAATAAACTGCAAGAAAACCGAATTCATGGTCATCAGTAAAAAGGGCAGCCCAATATGTCAAATACAGGTCAGGAAATTAACAGGTACAAAAATTTAAATACCTGGGAAGTGCTATAACAGAAGACGGAAAGTGTAATACAGTGATCCAAAGGCAAATTGGCATGGCAAAGGAAACATTCCAGAAGTTGAGTAAAGCATTAAGAAACAGGACAATTTTGCTAGAAACAAAGAAGCGAGTACTGGATTGCTATGTGATGTCGGGTCTTCAATATGGCAGTGAATGCTGGACAATATCATCGAAGATGAAGAAAAAACTTGAAGCAACTGAAATGTGGTTCTACAGAAGGATGACATGAATATTATGGATCGAGCATGTGAGCAACGATGAGGTCATAGAAATGATGGAAACGAAAAGGAAAATAAGAAGGGACAGCTGAAGTTCCTGGGACATGCAATGAGGAAGGAGGGCTTGGAGAACCTGATACTAACAGGCCAGATAGAGGGGGAAAAGAGACAGGGGAAAGCAATGGATAAAATATTTGAAGGGTCTAATCAGGTGGATGATGGAGCGAGGGCTGCATGGTGAAACAGGAGAAGGCATGCTCAGAGCCACCAGAGATAGGGAGATATGGAAAGCCATGATCACTTACGTTTTGAAGGGACAAGGCACATAGAAGAAGAAATTTTTTAAAAAGTTTGTTTTCTACATGAGACATATAATAGTTAGAGAAGCACAGACTGAAAATATATGTCCATTATGTAGATGATAGTTTTATTTTAGCTAAGAACAAAACGAAATTGATATATTCAGTTAAAAGTAAATTAAAATGAATCCTTGATAATGGCTGAAAGTATAGACAAAAGCACTTAGAAAAATAAAACATTGACAATTTTTATATGATTTATTTACTGAAAAGAAAAAAACATGTAATAAATATATATATATAAATTATATAATAAAAATATAAATATATATTAGTGTGTGTATGTAATACAGTCTTATTAGAACAAGTGTTAGTGCTCGTCACTATTCCGATATCAGTCCTATAGAAAATATAATGAAAAGCACTTGTAAAAATGAAAATATCAAAAACTTCTATTGTCATTAGAAGAATTAACTGTATACCCATCTATGTGCAGTAAGGGAGGAAAGTTTTACATGCACGGTATTAATGAAAGACTCCTTTTTAAACTTGACTGATAGCTAGAAGAATTTTTACAGGGTTTTGACATGATTCCATCCATATTGGTTGATGCACGATTGGCAGCATGATTTTCTCTCCGGATGATGTCAACACCGACATTACTTATTGCGGGATTAGTGTTTTCTCATTGAAAAGCTTCTCTAGAATTCTGACGCACTTTTTTCCCCCTTTTTAATCAGTTTCACCCCATACAAGGCAGCAAGGACACTAAGACACAAGGGGTTACTGAGTGAGGAAGAATTAAGAATAGAAATAATGTATAAAAGAGAAAAGAGTAATCAAGAGGACATTGCATTTAAATTGTTGCAGATTAAAGTAAGCAGGAAAGTATGGAGTCAGAAGGGAGTTTCACAAGTGAGAAGTGCAGGATAAGAAGCTGTTAGCATAGAATTTACAGTTGCATCTAGCCAACTCAATTGTAAATTGATGAGATCTTGTCAGTAGTTTTGTACTGCATTTAAATTAAAAAATGTCTGGGTATCATAAGAAAGTATATGCGTTGTGGTGCAGTTGATATCGACTCGGAACAACAAATCAGGGTGCCGAGTTAGAATACCAGTTGAATTCCTTGCATTCACTTACATACAAATACCCTTGGGAAAGGTATTAATCCATCTCTTCCCTCCAGTTATGAGTTAAATAGTAGGACAGATTGGGTTCTATAGCCTTGGCTGGCAACCAGTCTACCACAGAAAGTAATGGCAACATACTGCAGGGAAAATCTTCTGCCCAGTGAGTCATGTCTCTTTCGAGACATGATTGCCCAAGCTTGTATAACATATGGCACTTAACTGACTGACCATAAGAAAGAACACCTCTAAATAATTACCATGAAAATATTTATAGAAAAGGAATAGAGAAGCAATTTTATGGCAGTGGAAAATTAATTGAAGCCAAGCTGACTGATCAAGACTTATAATATTGCTGATTCGGTTTTCAATTTTATCAAGGAGTTCAATATAAATAGCAGAGGCACCAGACCATATGTGACAGCAATATTCCAAGCATGGGCAAATAGTAGACTTATTTCTGGTTATTTTTCAAATGTAGTTTCATCAAATGAGACTTTGAGGTAATATTAAAATTTTAATAAAGATATCGGAGGCATGTTGGGAAACCAATCTAAAAGAGAAACACGCTAAAAGGCAGGCTCCAGGAAAAATTTTAATTTAAATAAAATTAGAAATTCTGATTATTGTAAACAGTTTTCATATGTAGTTTCATACAATCATAGGACTTTCTCAAAAACATTAAGAAGAACCAAAATTTTAATTTGCAAACTTTGCAGCATGCCTTCAGCTGCTTCACCGGCAGCAGTGAATTTTTCATTCTTACATTAAGAACTCTTTAGGTCATTCATATGTAATAATTCTCTGAAATAATCTTTACATTTTAAATGTTGATTTTTCTTTCTTTCTTTTTAATCAATTCACCATAAGCAAGACAGGATAGTCACTGGCATACAGGAGATTACAGTGAAAGAAAAGACTGGGTACAGTGGGTATTGAAGAAAGGATAAAAGATGAACTGGATTGAAGATAGAAGATGGCAATTGATGTTGCAGTTACATTTTTGGAGATTGCAGTTTCAGGGAAACAAGTAAATGGAAGGAAGTTCCAGTTGGAAAGTGCTAGAAAAGAAAATTTTTGAGTAGAGGTCATTGAGTAGAGGTCGTTGTTACATTTAAATATTTTCTATTTATATGTAAGCTTGTGGGCTTTTGTCATTTCTTTAACATTCTTGAATTTACTGTCCCTGTTCACTTTATCACTTTAAGTACAGTCTGATCAGATCCAGGACTTTCACCTATTATGGTGAATGGATGTTCCTTTAGAGAGAACCCATGCCTCAATCAGTCAGTTAAGTGTTATACATGATACACGCTTGGGCAATAATGTCTCAAAAGAGACATGACTGACTGGGCAGATGATTACCCTGCAGTAGGTTGCCATTACTCTCTGCGGTAGACTGGTTGCCAACCAAGGCTATAGACCCCACTCTGTCTTGTTATCTAACCAATAACTGGAGGGAAGATACAGATTAAACCTTTCCCAAGGGTATTTGCACGTAAGTGTTGGGACGTTCACGCCTATTCGGCTATAATGGACTATTCCATTACTATGTAAAGTAATGGTGGCATCTATGTAGGAGAGTGTGCCGAGCAGCCGTATCGACAAGTCAGTCGTAGACTTCCGGTGACGACCCGGAAGTACCCATTGCTCATACTACGTCTTATGACAGTTGAGACGATTAACCCTTATTCTTGTATTGGATACTAATAACCTTTGTAAATACTATTTTCACGGAATACAACAATTAACCTATTCCTGTTGTTGAGTTATTTATTCTTACTCATGACATAACAGTAAGTGAATGCAAGGAATTTAACTGGAATTTAAAATCGGCTCCCCAATTTCTTGTTCTGAGATGATATCCACTGCACCATAAAACTGACTTGAGCACATATTATAATTTAAATCCAATCTAGATTTAAAGTAGAACTCCTTCATATGATCCATCACTAAAGATACTTAATTATACTACTCCTGACTGATGTTCTTATCCTTTCAAGTAGAACTCCTTCATATGATCCATCACTAAAGATACTTAATTATACTACTCCTGACTGATGTTCTTATCCTTTCAAGTAGAACTCCTTCATATGATCCAATGATCCATCACTAAAGATACTTAATTATACTACTCCTGACTGATGTTCTTATCCTTTCAAGTAGAACTCCTTCATATGATCCATCACTAAAGATACTTAATTATACTACTCCTGACTGCTGTTCTTATCCTTTCAAGTAGAACTCCTTCATATGATCCATCACTAAAGATACTTAATTACACTACTCCTGACTGATGTTCTTATCCTTTCAAGTAGAACTCCTTCATATGATCCATCACTAAAGATACTTAATTATACTACTCCTGACTGATGTTCTTATCCTTTCAAGTAGAACTCCTTCATATGATCCATCACTAAAGATACTTAATTACACTACTCCTGACTGATGTTCTTATCCTTAACTATTACAAGATCCAGATCCGGCCAAAAATAGACTATTGTGCCATATAAGGTCAGGTGCTACCCAGTATTTATTTATTTATTTATTTATTTTTAATCATGTCACCCCAAGCAAGTCGGTAATGCCACTGATGTGCAGGGGGCTATGTAAGAGTGAAAAGATTAGAAGAGAGAAAGCCGGAAACCACATCCTAAACAGGGAACAAAAGATGAGCCTCTACACCTGTTCAATAGACGGGGATGGAGTGTGAACCGGGCGATAGTTTAGTCTATCTATTTCCCAGTCTTGATAGTTCAAAAGCATCTCTGCGTCTTTGTGGATGACAAATTATTTTCCATCAAAGAAGTCCTTTCACAGAGATGAAACAGTGCAAGCCACTTGCTGCTCTATGACTATTTCCATGAAAAGTGTTCGCGTGAACTACATTCTTTACCTCCACAAGTTCTAACTTTAATGGCTAATACTCATCATGCTACACATATTGTAGCAGACCTCCCTCATTTACTTCCCATTCAACTGATGTGATGTAAGTTCCACTCAAGCAGCTTCTTCCCACAAATCACCAAATTGTGGAACGGACTCTAAAGAACATGCTTTTGTGATCACTATAATCTTTACCTGTTCAAGTTTAAGGTTAACCAATATCTTCCCCACATATCTGTATAAACCGTACTTCTTACTTTTACCCCCTCTAATTTAAGTGGCTCTCGGGTCTTGAACAGGGTGAATGTGATTGTAAAAAGTTTTTAAAAAGCCCACAGATAGCTTGCAGTTTGTTGCATATGTAATGGGCTAAAATGTGTAAAGTTAGAGCAGTGTTTAAAATAGCTATTTATTCATTTTTTTATGTAAAATTTGATTTTCAGCATTTAATTTATGTGAAATTTTGATTTTTTTTTTAATGTAAAATTTGATTATTTTATGCAAAATTTGATTTTTTTATGCAAAATTTGATTTTTTTATGCAAAATTTGATTATTTTATTTAAAATTTGATTATTTTATTTAAAATTTGATTATTTTATTTAAAATTTGATTTTTTATGCAAATTTGACATTTTTTATATAAAATTTGATTGTTTTAATGTAAAATTTAATTTTTCTATCTAAAATTTGATTTATTTTTTATGTAATATTTTATTACAAAATATTTCTTTTTTACGAAATATTTGGGTTTTTTTACGTAATATTTGGGTTTTTTTATGTAATATTTTTTTTACGTAATATTTGTTTTTTTTACGTAATATTTGTTTTTTTACGTAATATTTTTATTTTTTATGTAATATTTGTTTGTTTTTTACATAATATTTGATTTTATTTTTTATGTAATATTTGATTTTATTTTTTTACGTAATATTTTTTTTTACATAATATTTGAATTTTTTTTTACGTAATATTTGATTTTTTTTTTTACGTAATATTTGTTTGTTTTTTTTACATAATATTTGATTTTTTTTTTTACGTAATATTTGATTTTTTACATAAAATTTGATTTTCTGCAGACAGACCTTTCCAGGGAAAACCATCTTTTCTGAAATGTTCTTAGAAATCATGTATACATGATACAATGAAAAGTTCTTACACTTTAGTCAATATTATTACTGACAGTTTGCAAGAGAACATGATGTACAAGCATATTGACTGTCCTTGAGAAATTGGACTGCTATGTACTTTAATCTGCCAGTGATTCTTTTGATCTCAAACAACTTGATTTATCTTTGGGTACAAGCATTCACCTGGCATTGGTTTATGTAGATGAGATGTCATTTTAACTGACTGACTGGCTACAAAGTCTCATTTTAATCTTTTCAGCATTTTCCCTGGTACCTCAACCACATGAAATTAAGCATGCTACTAGATTGGAATCTAGGTCCCACTCTTTTACCACTGAACTTGTTAAATGAAACTACCACTTTTACTCCAACAGTTTCTTTTTTTGCACTTCCTGCCTGCGGAACTCCCTTCCGTTTACTTGCTTCACTGATAAATACAATCTCTAAAATTTTATATGCAATGTAATTTGTCGTCTACCTTTTTGAATCTTGTTCATCTTTTATCCTCTTCTCAATACTCTCTGTAGCCAGTCTTTTCTTTCACTGTAATCCCTTGCACAATAATGACAGTGATGGCTTGCCTGGGGTGAACTGATTAAAAAAATATATTGACTTGAAGGTTTTTAAATTTACTCAAATCAATAGTGATTGCTCATAAGCGTTTTATCTGCAAATTTTTAATTTTATTTTAAAGTAACCATTCTTCTTCTTCTTCTTCTTCTTCTTCTTCTATGTGCCCTGTCCTTTCAGGACATAGGCAATCATGGCTTTCCATGTCTCCCTATCCCTGGTGGCTCTTAGCATGCTTTCACCTATTACACCACGCAGGCCTCGTTTAATCATCCACCTGATTAGGTCCTTCAAGTATGCTATCTGCTGCTTTCCCTTGTCTCTTTTTCCCTCTATCTGACCTGTTAGTAAAAGGTTTTCCAAGCCCTCCTTCCTCATTGCATGTCCCAGGAATTTCAGCTCTCTCTTCCTGATGCTCAATATTAATTTCCTTTTTGTCTCCATCCTTTCCAAAACCTCATCATTGCTCACGTGCTCGATCCATGATATTCACAGCATCCTTTTGTAGAACCACATTTCAGTTGCTTCAAGTTTTACAACTGATTCATTTGACTCAGTTAAGTGCCATATGTTATGCACACTTGGGTGATCATGTCTATTTTGATCTATGACTGACTAGGCAGAAGATTTTCTCACAGAAGGCTGCAATTTCTTTCTACTGTAGACTGATTTTAACCAACCTGTCCTGCTATTCAACCCATAGCTAAAAGGAGAAGAGCCACTGCATGTTCATTTGATTACATGAAGCACAGTTATGTCACTCTTTGCTGCATAACCATTTTTATAATAATCAAGAAATGTAAAAATTATATAAAAATAATTCTATGTGCCATATCTCTTTAAGACGTTTGGTGATCACGGCTCTCCACAAATTCCTGTGTTTTGTAGCATTTGATAAATTTTTGTCTTTTTATTTCTCAAAATTTTTCTGCCATCCATTTACTCAAACTCTCTAGGTAGGTTATGCATTGTTTTCCTCTGACCCTCTTGTCTTCAATCAGTCCTGTGAGTATCAAATATTCCAAGCCCTCTTCTTCATTATGTACTCTAAAAATTTCATCTATCTCTTCCAGATGTTAAATATAAATGTCTTTTCCATTTTCTCTAAAACCATGTTGTTGCTCACAGGTATTCTCAGCATCCTTCTGTAGAACTATATCTCTGTTGCTTCAAGTTTCTTCATCTAGGAGCAGATTGTACAGCATTCACTGCTATATAGAACAAATGATATGTAACAGTTCAGAACACTTTTCTTTATTTCTTATGAAATGTTTCTGTTTCATATATACTTTGCTTAGATTTGATAAGGCAACTTTCATTATCTCAATGCACATTTAGGTTTCAGCATCACACTTTCTGTCCTCTGATAAAACATTTCCCACATTTTTAAAATATTTATACCAGTTTAGTTTTGAGATCTCCAATTTCTAATTTAAATGTTAGGCAGTTTCTTTTGGAACAACAATGCTTTCTATCTTCTTGTAATTGATACTTAGTCCTTTCTTCTCACTTTTCTTAAGTACTCTCTGTGGAACTTCTTGTAGCTTGTTTTCTTTTTTTTTTTTTTTAATCATTTCACCCCGAGCAAGGCGGAAACGCCACTGATGTGCAGGGGGTTACATAAATGTAAAAAAGATTAATTAGAAAAGAGTGAGGAGTACAAAATAGTTAGAAAGGAGCAATAGAAAGCTGAGAATGCAGGTGCGATGACAGATACATAGGTGGAGAGAAAGGGAAGGTTATACAGGGGAGGGGAGAGAGCTAGAGTCCAGTGGTTAGTAGGTGAGTATTGACTTTGCATTTAAATTTCTGGAGGTTGTAGCCGTCAGGAAAGCAAGAATACAGGAGCGAGTTCCACAGGCGGGAAGTGCGAGAAAGAAGCTGCAGGAGTAGAATTGTCGTCTGCATTTGGCTAACCTGACTGTGAATGGGTGGGACCCAGTTGCCAATCTGGTTGCACGAGTAAACACCTGTTGAGGAGGCACCAGTGACTTAAGCTCGTCCGAGCAGAAGCCATGAAAGTATTTATAGAACAGACAGAGGGAGGCCACATTTCGACGATGGGGAAGTGGCTGCAGTCGAGTCGCCAGATCAGTACCTATCACATTACAGACTCTCCTTTGGAGCTTGTCAAGAACACTGAGGAGAACGGCAGGGGCACCTGACCATAAATGGCAGCAGTACTCTATGCACGGACGGATGGTTGATTTGTATATATGCAGGATGGATTCAGGTGGAAAAAACATCCTGGATCGACTGTGCCTGTTCTCAACTCTGTGTCATTTGCATATCTGTAGAGAAAAGGTTCAGCTATCTTACCTTCTCCAAATCTAATGCACATCCCTCAACTTATATTGATAATTTAAATAATATCCTAGAACAACATCCCTACTGGACACAAATATACACAGACGGCTCTAAAACAGGAATAAAGTAGGGAGTGCAGCCATCTCTAAAAGCGTCACACTCCAAAAACGCCTACCAGACAATACATCAATTTTCAGTGTTGAAGCTACAGCCATAAACTTAACTTTAGACCTCATCCTCAAAATTAACCTCAACGAATATATATTTTCAGACTCATTATCGGTGCTAATGGCACTAAAAACAAAAATCTAAATAACCCTCTTATCACCAATTTCCTACAAAGAATCAATCTCATCACCCAAAACAAAAACATTATTTTATGCTGGATTCCCAGCCACATTGGTTTCAGAGAATACGAAAAAGTAGACATTGCAGCTAAGAGATCATTAAACATCAACATTAGTGATAAAAAAGTACCCCACACAGATTTCAAACCTCTAATCAACAACTTTTTTATGACCAAATGGCAAGAGTTTTGGAACTCCTGCAAAAATAAGAAACTCTACAAAATTAAACCCATCCTCAAAGAATGGATAGAAGTTAAAATTTTAAATAGGAAAATGTCGAAAAAAAGAGAAGTAGTAGTAATGACTAGACTTCAAAGAGGCCAAACCACTGTCACCCATTCACACCTTCTAAAAGGTGAGGAGGCACCAATTTGCATTCCGTGTCAGGAGCTCTACACAGTGAAACAAATACAAACAAGCTGCATAGATCTTGAACAAATGCGATTAAGATGCTATCAAGAAAACAATCTGAAAGACATCTTCAACAAAGTTAACCCAAATGACCTTTTAGAATTTCTAAAAGCAACAAAATTGTTTAACAAAATCTAGTTGCAAAAGAAGATAGTATATAAGCATCATGCATCAAATCACAACAACTCTCCTGATATCTCGACAGCAATACTCACAAAAGATCAACAAGCAGTAAACAAAAACCAATCAAATTCTTCAGCATTAAATGACCCAAAAGGTTAGATATGCTGGTAAAACAAACAACTAAACTAAACCTCTTACTTTGTAAACAATTCCTGACCACAACATGTGTAGCCGATTTAATACAGCAGTAACCATTCTCTTGTCATCTCATTCTGACCATATTTTACAGCCAAAATTTACGCATGTGAAAAGATACTCTCTCGTAAGATTATCTGACTCTGGGATCTATCTGTTTTGAATGTGTAACCTGTGAAGCTGTCATTATTTTTTCTCTTTTTGAACAGTTCACACATGAAGCACATTCAAATCTGTGTTTGCCCTGGAAGTAAATCATTTTCTTCTAGCATTGCAAATCTGGGCTTCTGTAGTAGTTCACTACAAAATCTAATGTTAATAAGATTGTGGCTGCCAATAATGAATTCTTGTAAGAATTCTAATTCTCTCAGAATTGCCTCCCTGTAAAAGTTGAACAAGTCTGGGAAGAAGACAGTCCCTTGCCTTACACCCTTTTCTATTTTTGTATATTTGCTAAATTTATATCCTACCTGTATGCAAGTAGTTTACTGCCAGTGTAAATTCTATAGTCTAATATCCTTGTTGATATGTTAACAATTATTGCTGAAAGAGTCTGTCAAGCTTTAAAGAAGGATGGGGATGCTTGGTCTGTTGCTGTAGACATCTCGAAGGCATTTGACAGGGTTTAACATACTGGTCTTCTTCACAGGTTGAAAAGGTTATGATATTTTTGGACAAAAATTTGAAATGATTTGGGCTTTCATATCAAATCGCATAATGAAATTTATCTTGAATGTTCAGGCTTCTAGATCTCTATCCTGGTCACTACATTGTCTTTAGTTTGCCTAAATGATCTTGCTGAGGTCACCAGTTCTCAACCCAGTATCTTTGCTGATGAAAAATATTTACTCTAATTACATTGCTCAGACTATTATCCTCATCTTTATTGCCATGTCTGTGACTTTTCAGCTATTGTATGTTCCAGCTTTTGTCAGGTGATAGGAATCTTGAACTGAACCCTTTATTTCATTCACTGGGGTGTATCGTTCTCATTTCATGTGCAATGCTAGTTATGGTAGCCATGTAATTATCTCCTTTTAACTGAACTCTCTAGGTTCACGACTGCTGTAGCCTGGTATTGAACTCACAGCTCTTTGGGTCAAGTCACTGAAACTAACCAATGTCTATATCCACTCAAGAACACATGGTCTGGTGGATCTAAGTGTTGGTTAATTCCAGTGACTTGGCTCAAGGAGTTGTGAGTTCAATATCAGGCAATGGTGAACAAATAACTTAGTGAGTTAAGTTAAAGAAAGATAACTACATGGTTATTGGAACTTGCATCACGCATGGAGTAAGAATGATATACTTCAGTAATCAAAATAAAGGGCTCAGCTCAAAATTCCTAATTCAAAAGGCCAGAGTGTACAACAGCTGAAACATTGTAAACATGGCAATAAAGACAAGGACAATAGTTCAAACAATGTAAAGACTACCTCATCTCAGAAGTATAAACAAACTATTTACTCCTGTTTGATTGGTTCAATAAAGTAAGATTGGCAGCTGATTTCTCCTCTGACCTATCTCTAACAGCTCAATGGGGGCTAAAAAATGGCAAGTTACATTCAATACCTTGAAAACCAAACTACTTACATTCTATCAGCACTGATTTGACCCTGAACTATCCTCAATCACAATAAATGCATCTCCCCTCAGTGAGGGTTCCATGCCTTGAGCACATATTGGGACTTAACTTTATGTAGACAAATGGAACTGGTACATACAATCTATCGTTAAAGATGCTGGGAAAATAGTCAGTTTTCTGTACCACTCCAGTAAGTACCTGACTACTCCTGCTATTCTCTACCTTTACAAGAACCAGATCAATAGGTCGAAAATGCAGTACTGCTGTCATATATATACAACAGTTGCCCAGTTTTCCCTTTTCAGCTTCAATAGTTTAAAAGCATCTTCACATCCTTGTGGGTGACAAATTATTTTCAACCCACGGTCCTTTTCTCGCAAATGAAAAATTGCAAGCCTTTCACAGCCCTAGTGTTATTTCTATAAAAAGTGCTTAGATGAACTATATTCTTAGTTCCTTGAGTTTGAACTTTCAAAGATGAGATCTGCATATTGTACCAAACCACCATCATTCCTTTTGTATTTCATTAGTGAGATGTACATTCTACTTGATGGTCCTGGGTATGACAGTAAACTGCATCCGGCAGCAAGGCCTCTGATTGGGAGGTTGTGAGGAGAATGAAACCACCTCTTAGTTGCTGACACAGAGTGGTAGCACCTGTTAGGGTCCCAACTATGAGCAAATAGTTAACCCCCCAAACTGGGGTCAAAACACTATGAAAGTATAAAAATACACCTTTTTTAGAAATATATACATAAAAATAGACTTTTATAAAATAATATACATTTTTGAAAAAAGAAGAATTACCAACAATGCATTTTAGGAAAAAAACAAAATTACCAACAATGCATTTTAGAAAAAAAACAATTTCCAACAATGCATTTTAGAAAAAAAACAAAATTACCAACAATGCATTTTAGAAAAAAAAACAACATTACCAACAATGCATTTTAGAAAAAAAACAAGATTTCCAACAATGCATTTTAGAAAAAAAACAAAATTACCAACAATGCATTTTAGAAAAAAAAACAAAATTACCAACAATGCATTTTAGAAAAAAAAACAAAATTACCAACAATGCATTTTAGAAAAAAAACAAAATTACCAACAATGCATTTTAGAAAAAAAACAAAATTACCAACAATTTATTTTAGAAAAAAAACAAAATTACCAACAATGCATTTTAGAAAAAAAACAAAATTACCAACAATGCATTTTAGAAAAAAAACAAAATTTCCAACAATGCATTTTAGAAAAAAAACAAAATTTCCAACAATGCATTTTAGAAAAAAAACAAAATTACCAACAATACATTTTAGAAAAAAAACAAAATTACCAACAATACATTTTAGAAAAAAAAACAAAATTACCAACAATGCATTTTAGAAAAAAAAACAAAATTACCAACAATACATTTTAGAAAAAAAAACAAAATTACCAACAATGCATTTTAGAAAAAAAAAAATTTCCAACAATGCATTTTAGAAAAAAAAAAATTACCAACAATGCATTTTAGAAAAAAAAACAAAATTACCAACAATGCATTTTAGAAAAAAAAACAAAATTACCAACAATGCATTTTAGAAAAAAAACAAAATTACCAACAATGCATTTTAGAAAAAAAACAATTTCCAACAATGCATTTTAGAAAAAAAAACAACATTACCAACAATGCATTTTAGAAAAAAAACAAAATTACCAACAATACATTTTAGAAAAAAAACAAAATTACCAACAATGCATTTTAGAAAAAAAAAACAAAATTACCAACAATGCATTTTAGAAAAAAAAACAAAATTACCAACAATGCATTTTAGAAAAAAAAACAAAATTACCAACAATGCATTTTAGAAAAAAAAACAAAATTACCAACAATGCATTTTAGAAAAAAAACAAAATTACCAACAATGCATTTTAGAAAAAAAAAACAAAATTACCAACAATGCATTTTAGAAAAAAAAACAAAATTTCCAACAATGCATTTTAGAAAAAAAACAAAATTTCCAACAATGCATTTTAGAAAAAAAACAAAATTACCAACAATACATTTTAGAAAAAAAACAAAATTACCAACAATACATTTTAGAAAAAAAAACAAAATTACCAACAATGCATTTTAGAAAAAAAAACAAAATTACCAACAATACATTTTAGAAAAAAAACAAAATTACCAACAATGCATTTTAGAAAAAAAAAAATTTCCAACAATGCATTTTAGAAAAAAAAAATTACCAACAATGCATTTTAGAAAAAAAAACAAAATTACCAACAATGCATTTTAGAAAAAAAAACAAAATTACCAACAATGCATTTTAGAAAAAAAACAAAATTACCAACAATGCATTTTAGAAAAAAAACAATTTCCAACAATGCATTTTAGAAAAAAAAACAACATTACCAACAATGCATTTTAGAAAAAAAACAAAATTACCAACAATACATTTTAGAAAAAAAACAAAATTACCAACAATGCATTTTAGAAAAAAAAACAAAATTACCAACAATGCATTTTAGAAAAAAAAACAAAATTACCAACAATGCATTTTAGAAAAAAAAACAAAATTACCAACAATGCATTTTAGAAAAAAAAACAAAATTACCAACAATGCATTTTAGAAAAAAAAACAAAATTACCAACAATGCATTTTAGAAAAAAAAACAAAATTACCAACAATGCATTTTAGAAAAAAAAACAAAATTACCAACAATGCATTTTAGAAAAAAAAACAAAATTACCAACAATGCATTTTAGAAAAAAAAACAAAATTACCAACAATGCATTTTAGAAAAAAAAACAAAATTACCAACAATGCATTTTAGAAAAAAAAACAAAATTTACCAACCAATGCAATTTTAGAAAAAAAAACAATTTAACAATTTTACTTTTGAAAAAAAAACAACATTACCAACAATGCATTTTAGAAAAAAAACAAAATTACCAACAATACATTTTAGAAAAAAAACAAAATTACCAACAATGCATTTTAGAAAAAAACAATTTCCAACAATGCATTTTAGAAAAAAAACAAAATTACCAACAATACATTTTAGAAAAAAAACAAAATTACCAACAATGCATTTTAGAAAAAAAAACAACATTACCAACAATGCATTTTAGAAAAAAAACAAAATTTCCAACAATGCATTTTAGAAAAAAAAACAAAATTACCAACAATGCATTTTAGAAAAAAAAACAAAATTACCAACAATGCATTTTAGAAAAAAAAACAAAATTACCAACAATGCATTTTAGAAAAAAAAACAAAATTACCAACAATGCATTTTAGAAAAAAAAACAAAATTACCAACAATGCATTTTAGAAAAAAAAACAAAATTACCAACAATGCATTTTAGAAAAAAAACAAAATTACCAACAATGCATTTTAGAAAAAAAACAAAATTACCAACAATGCATTTTAGAAAAAAAACAAAATTACCAACAATGCATTTTAGAAAAAAAACAAAATTACCAACAATGCATTTTAGAAAAAAAACAAAATTACCAACAATGCATTTTAGAAAAAAAAACAAAATTACCAACAATGCATTTTAGAAAAAAAATAAAATTACCAACAATGCATTTTTTAAGGAAAAAAAAATTATTCCCAGCAAAATATTTTTGAATACAAAACTAGAAGACATTTTCAGTTTTCTAAAATAAAAAAGAATAAAAACAAAAATTTTCATTAAAATCTGACTAAATCAACCTTCTCACTATAATCAAACATTAAAAAAATACCTTAAAACCACACCTTTTTGGCATTAAATAACCCACAGAGGTTGATATGCCGTTAAACAAAACTCAAACATTCTACTTGAGTGACAGCTTCTCATAAACTACTGCTTTGTGGAACTGACTCCCAAGTGGGTGCTTCCACAATCTTAAGCTGGCCATGTTTACTGTTATCTTCATCCCCAAAACTACATAAACTGTGCCTTTTACACTGTAATTCACTACATAGAGTGGCTCTCAAGTCTTGTATAGTGTGAACATCATCATGTAAAAAATAAAAGATAAAAGGTATTAATTTTAAATAAGTAGCTGATGGATATTCATTACGAAAGATAATTTTATACTCATAACATACAGAGTTTTGCACCAAGCATTAATTGAGGAACAAGAAAGTTTGAATTATACCATTGATATTTTCTGACCAATGATAAAGAGAATGCAATTAGTTAATAGTTAATTGAGGTACCATGATGCATCAAGACTTGATAAAAAAAAATAAGAGGTTTAGAATACTTGTCAAAATACTTCAGTAACCGAGAGATGTTAGAAATGATATCAAGTTAAAAAAAAAAAATGTCCAATTAATTATAACAAATCTTCTTAATCATCAGGAAAAAAAATTCAGAACTGACATTGCATCCAACAACATCTTCCTTTTCATTATGACTCTTTCAAAAATATAATATTCAAAATATCATGGTTTTTTTGTTTTTTTTTAATTAATTTCAATCAAGATTAATTTCAAATTCATTATTTCCTTTCCACCATGAACTTATCTCACTCATGTATTATTTATAATGTGGCCTGAAGATTGTGTTTAAGCATGAAACAGACTGTTGCCATTAGATGTTGACCCCAGTGATCACTTTTATATTTACATATGTTCTTGAGTTTGAGTTTTGTTTAATGGCATATCAACACCTCTGTGGGTTATTTAATGCCAAAAAGGTGGGGTTTTAAGGTATTATTTTTAATGTTTGGTTATAGTAAGAAGGTAGATTTAGTCAAATTTTGATTAATTTTTTTTAATTTTAGAAAACCGAAGATGTCTTCTAGTTTTGTTTTTAAAAATATATTGCTGGTAATAATTTTTTCTTTCAAAAATGTGTCATGGCAATAATGTTTTCCTTCAAAAATGTATTGTTGGTAATATTTTTCCTTAAAAAATGTAACTTTTTGTATTAAAATCTATTTTTATACTTTCATAGTGTTTTGACCCCAGTTTGGGGATTAACTATTTGCCCATAGCTGGGACCCTAACAGGTGCTACCACTCTGGGTCAGGGTTGACCTGGGAACAGCAGCAATGAAGAAGTGGTTCGATTCTCCTCATAGCCTCACAATCAGAGGCCCTGCTGCAAGATGCAGTTTACCATCACACCCAGGACCTACAGATGTTCTATTTCTGATATTGAGCACTTTTACCCATAAATATAATATCCTTTAAAACTATATTTCTATATTATTTCTATATATATATATATATATATAGTACCATGCAAAAGTTTACAACACATAACAAAAAATGATTTTAAATGATTTTTAAAAAAAATATCCCACAAAGAAAAATATCTAGTAACTCAAAAGTTTACAGCACATTTTGTTTTTACAACAGTTTTTTTATAAAAGTGTTTGAATTTTACTAGAATGTTCCAAATTAGGATGGGCTTGTTTTTTAAAATGTTACAGATTAAGTTTATGATTACTTCTAGGAATAAATAAAATATTTTGTATTTTTTTTTCTCTCAACTGTCCTTTGAACATTGACAAAATGTTGTAAAGCAAAATAATAGATCAAGATCTCCATCAACGTATTGTTGACCCTCACACAAATAAACTTTGTTATAGGAAGATATCTAGTCAGTTAAATGTGCCATTAAGTTCAGCTGATACGTTAGTTTGTCATTGGAAGACATGTCATTTCATTTGTCCCCCCCCCACAAAAAAAATTCTCTGGTTGTCCTAGAAAGGGAACAGAACATACAGCAATGTGATTAGTGAAAAAAAGTTTGCAATGAGTCCTGAGTTAAGCTTAAAGAACTTCCGGGAGGACTAGAACTAAGTGGAGTAAAAGTGAGTACAGATACAATTAGTCATTCACTTCATCGATATGACATCTTTTTGAGGACTGCAAGGAAAAAAAAACATTTTTTAAGCAAAAAGACATTCTTACTAGACTGGTTTTGCAAATGAGCATTGCATCAAACCACCAGCATTTTGGCAAAATTTACTTTGGTCAGACAAAATAAAAATTGAACATTTTGATAGATATGCTCTGGTAAATGTTTAGAGAAATAAGGGTACTTAATATTCACTGAAGAATACTATCGCGGCATTTATTATAAGTGTTTATAATCTAAACATAAAGAACTGCAACACACAAATTGTTGCATTTAGTTACAAGTTTTTAGCACCATGTCAGGCAGTCAGCAGAAAAAATATTACTATAAATATTGCTCTACTTAGTATCGAACACTCTTCAAAAAGTAGATCAGTACAAACAGTGGATTGTTAACCCATTTGTTTGCACAACTTCTAATATATATATATATATATATATCAGAAGGCCTCCTGGGGCTTGATATTTTTTTAAACTTATCTCTTCACATAGGTTTTCACCTCAAGCAGGTTAGAAATATCTAAAGAAACATTTTTGTAATGTGTTGTAAACTTTTGCATGACATATTTATATATATATATATATATATATATATTAATTATCCTAAATATATTAAAATAAAACTAACAAAAATAAGTTTAGGTTTTAGCCCCAAGCAGGAGGTGACTATCTATGTGGAGGGGAAAGTTTAAAAAAATATTAAGCGCCCAAACCCCAGGAGGTCTTCCCATATATATATATATATATATATATATACATACATATACACATATATATTTAATAATTTTAAAACGTTTATCAGTTTGCAAGAAAGATATACATAACTATGTTAAACATTGCAAAGCTTTGTCTATTTTATAATTGTTCTGAATAATTTAAAATATGGCATTTATTGCTGTGCTTTGAGTGAAATGATCTTAAAAAATAATGACCTTCTTATGGCAAGGGGAAAGAATCGGAAGTAAGACAGGACACTTTTTTTTCAGCAACTTCCTTTTATCTCTCTCACCCCCCCCACACACACTATTTGCTACCCACAAAAATGAAAACATGATATATGTGTGAAATGAAGCAGTTGGTGTCAGTTGTATTTTGTTACATTTTTGGTTGATTTTTTTTTTTTCACTTCTTTTTTTTAAATATTTTCTTCAACTCTTTTAGACACAACTTGACGTATTTCTCAAAATTTCCTCTCAAGAAATATACTTTTTTATTTATTTATTATCATTATTAGTTGCGACCCACTCACCCAATAAGAACATCTAAAATTACTGAAATTTATTACACTCATTAGGGCTATATATTAAGCAGGAAATAAGGCTCAAATTTTAAGGATTTACTAAGCATGACCACCTACCTCAGTTAAAATTACCTCATGTTAAAAACAAAAAAAAAAGTGTCAATATTTTAAGGATAACTAAGATAATCCATGAAGTAATTAATGTCAGGGTTTCATTTTATTTTTTCTGATTAATGTTGTAATTTAACAGAGTAAAGAAAAATCAAGATTTTCTTATTTGTGCCATGTTCTTTCAGGTCAAGGATAATTATGGCTCTCCACAATTTCTTTTCTTTGCTCTCCCATCCATTTACACAAGCTTTATTCCCTTCTGAGATGAGGCAGTATTTACTTTATTTGCACTGTTTGGATGTGCGTTGTGATGTGATGGATATCAGCTTGGAATGAGAAATCAAAGAGCCAATTTTTAAATTCCAATTGAATTGCTTGCATTTACTTAAGTGCAAATATCTTTCAAGAAAGATATTAATCCGTCTCTTCTTCCCCCAGCTATAGGTTAAACAGCAGAACAAATTAAGTTCAATAGCAAAGGTTCCTGACTAGTGGGTCGCAAACCCCAGGGCGGGGGGCGTCGTGAAGCCTTGGCGGGGAGGTCGTGACACTTTGTCAGATGAGCGTGTAGCCTTGTTAGAAGTAGCTTGGGATAACATTAATTGTATTTCATCAACTTCATTTTTCAAGCTCTTATTTTGCACTGAGCTTGATGTGTCCAGCATCACAGATGATATCCAAGATGAATTTCTGGATCAAAGGAATGACTCTTCAGCTCGTGATCTCTTCAAGGTGAAATCCGTAACTCAGTTCTGGTGCGCTATGTATCAGTCATACTCCAATGTCAGCCTGATACCCTTATGTGTCCTTGTTCCATTTGCTTTAACCTACTTGTGTGAGGCAGGACTTTTACTCTTGTCAATATAAAAACAAAGAATAGGAACAGATTGGATGTTGGAGATGACATGAGACTGGCTCTAACAAACACTCGGCCACAAATTTCAAAGCTTGCTGCTGAAATGCAACATCAGGCATCTCACTAACTGGGTTGGATAGCTTTTTAGACCTATGATAATATTATTTTAAGAAATATGTTTTTTTGTGAATTCAGGTTGGACCAATATGCTTTAATTTGGAAATAAATACTTACAGAATTTTAAAATATTTTGTGAGATGTTTCTTTCCCTGTCATTCACAGAAAATAAAAAAAATTAAGCTACTGATAGTAAGCCCTAAGTAAGGGGTCACATGGGTTTCAAATTTATAGGTAAGGGGTCGCAAGTGCCACAAGGTTGAAAACCACTGTTCTATAGCCTTGGTTGGCAACCAGTCTACTGCAGAAAATAATGGCAACCTACAGCAGGAAAATATTTTGCCCAGTCAGTCATGTCTCTTTGAGATATGATCGCACAACTGACACTGTTCAGACTGTTGTTTTTGATCACATATGGCCCAGTGGATATAGGCATTGGTTAGTGACTCAAAGAGTTGTGAGTTCAATATCTGGCTACAGCAGTGGTGAACAAATAACTTAAAGAGTTAAAGGAAGATAACTACATAGTGTCCATAAGTGGCATCACACATGGAATGAGAATGATATATCCCAGTGATCAAAATAAAAGTTTTGGTTCAAAATTCCGGGAAACCTGAAAAAGATCTGGGTGTATAATGACTGAAATATTGTAAACATAGGAATAAAGATGAGGACAACAGTCCAAGCAGAGTAAATAGTTTACTCAATATTTCCCTCTGTTACTCTAACCTTGAATATGTATATCAAAGGTTAGAGTAACAGTTGCTTATAACTAGCTGCTTTAGACAGGTGGGAAAGCAGTTCACTTAGGGGAAAGAAAACCCTCATTTCAAACCTCAACTGCTTTGCAGCCATATCCAATCATGGAAAAGGCTTCAGGAGTAAACCTCAAGGTAAAATCTGATGTTGGAGTCCCTAATTTTGCTGTTGTATTCAACTAGTTCTGGCAATATCCTGCGATGACACTGGTCCCAAATTGTAACAACCGTGCCATTCCTTTGGTCCAATCATTGATGTGGAAAGTGGAGATATTCTACATGGGCAACAGCTTGTCCTCCATATCCTATTACCCAGGCTTGCATCTGATCATACTGCACCAAAATGCTACACCTGGATATCAGTGACTCCAGGAAAACTGCATTTATCAATGATGAGCTCAAGAGGCTTCATGTGGACATTGCTACACTGCAGGAAACACGTCTAGCAGACTCTGGATCATTGAAAGAGAGAGACTACATGTTCTTCTGGCAAAGAAAGAGCTCCAACAAACCTTGCCAACATGGCGCAGGCTTTGTCACTAGGAACAGCTTCCAGAATATAGTTGAACCAGGTAGTAATGGTTCTGAGCAACTTTTAACTCTCAGCCTCAACACCACAGCAGGTCCCATCACCTTCATCAGTATGCATGCCTGAACACTCTCTGCCACACTGGACTCCAAAATGAGTTCTACAACAAGCTTGCAGCCATCATCAGCATCTCAAGCAAGAAAGAGCTTGTTGTACTGGGTGACTTCAATGCCAGAATGGGTGCTCATGGCCAACATGCCTTGGACAGTTTGGTATCAGTAAGATGAACAACAATGTCCAGAGACTAATTTAGCTATGGTCATACCAATACCTGTGCATAACCAACTCCTTCAGTACCAAGCCCAGCACAAGATCTTTTGGCAACATCCATGCTCAGGTCCCTGGCATCAGTTGCATTTAATCCTTATTAGATAAATGACCATTAAGAACGTTCTTCACACTCGCACATAACACAGCGCAGACACAGACCACTCCCTAGCATGCTGCAAGATAAAGCTTTGGCCCAGGAGGTTACATTATGGCAAAAGCAAGGGAATCCTTGCATTGATTGACATCAAGATGGGACAACTAAACCTTGTGGAAACTGGGAACACTGCCACAGAGAAGTGGGCTACATTAAGGAACACCATGCACTGCACTGCCTTGGCCACCTTTGGGAGAAAGAACTCGAAGTCTTAGACTGGTCCGAGGCAAAGCCGCCATGGAGAGAAACAGACCAGAAACAGAACATAAATGCAAGCTCTGCAACAGAGACTGTCACTCCCATATTGGCTTACACAGTCACCGACCAATGCTCCAGCCAAGCAGACAACTAGGATGCTACCATGGAACAACAATATGTACTGCAAATATAAAATTCTTTCCTCATTGTGTCCCTCAGAAATTTTAATTCTCTTTTTATGATCCTAAATATAAACATCTCTTTTGTTTCCATTTTCTTAAAACTTCCCCATTACTCACATGTTCTATCCTTATATTTTTCTAGAGGAGCACATTTCTGTTATTTCAAGTCACGTCTTCATTTGTAGATAGGTTTGCTTTTTGCTCATTTCACAATCCTTCCATGTCTTTTGAATGGTAGAGTTCTATCCCTTGTATCTTCTCTTAAAGTCTTCGCATTTTCTTTCACTAATAATTCCTTGCAGCTTAGTGACATTGTCTCCTTGCTTGGGGTGAAATGATTAAAAATTGAAAATATAGGAGAACTTATTGGGCATGTCTTGAGCATGATACACAATATCTTGCCCAGAAGCACCAGCAGACTGTGTGTGCGTGCTGTCGCTGGGCATTCTTTGGCCAGAGAGGGAAGGCAGCATATGAGTCTTGTCCTAATGTGTTGACATGAATCTCCTAATTTGCTGCAATGGATTTAGAGTGTGTTTGAGGCTTGTGTCAAATGTTTTCTGGTGAACAGCATCATGTCAAGATCGCCTGTCAGGTCTGTGTCCGAGTACACAGTTAATGAATTTGAGTGACGGTTGTCGAGTTTGAGTAAAAGGTCTGAGTCCAAGTGACAGGTATCAAGTACGAGTGAAGAGTCCGTGTCTCAGTTAAGGTTATTGAGTTCAATCATAACCTGACTAGTGGTTAGTTTCTTCATCATTTATCCATCACACCCAATGGTGCATAGGGCAGCAACTTTTTGTTGCTGTTTCTGTAACAAACTGTTTTTTATGGGGCAGGGTTGTTAGCCCTGCACCCAACCCCCAAACCTGGAGGACCGGTGGACCATTCTTGGTCCTTACGTTTAAAGCACCTGGTATTAAATGGGTGACCATTCCCAAATGGTCACCCATTTAAGTACTGACCAGGCTTGATGTTGCTTAGCTTTAATGATTGGATGGGAACCAATGCATTCAACATGATATAGCCATAGACAAGTGGTTAGTTTGCACACTTATATTACATAATAGTTCAGCGCTCATTTCCTTGCTTCCAATGAAATTTTTCCTGTTGCTTAATACTTTCCTTATCTACTGCATTTATAAGTTTTAGTTATTTCTCTGACAGAAAACCAATCAACAGAATGAAAGAAAACAGTACTGTCACTATGAAATGGTATGATTAAGTACTAATCTCATTATAATTGAATTGTACTTTGACTATGTTCTGTTGAGATAACTTTCCTTCCTCTTCTCTTATTAGTATACATCATGTTTCATCAGTCTTGTGCCCAGGGCCAGGTGTTTCATATAAAATGCAAATTTTATTATAACCTAATTATGCCCACAATGGACCATATTCAATATCAATGTATAATTCTACTGGAAAAATTGAAAATAAATATTGCAACAGCTCATTCTACAAACAATGAATTACTGCAATTTTTAACATCAACTTGAGATTTTTGGATTAAAAATTCAATGGGCAATGCCCATGCATGTTCGATATTGATTAATAGCAAGTGATTTGACACAGAAGTAGATTAGTGTAGTCACTCCAAATGAAAGGAAAACCTATTGAGTGATCTAATGGAGATATATATATATAAGTGAATAGAATCCACATGTAAAAGTGTTGGGCAGGTCCATTATAGTACAGTTGACTAATCCACCTGTTGAATTAGGTACTCTCCTAACAATGAAGTAGATTACTTTAAAGGGACAAAAAGAAGGCAGCCATATCAGAAGGCAAGTTATTTGGTTTCTACACCTTGTTAAAAAGTGGAAGAATTTTAACATTATGGATAAAAAAGAGAGAATTTTATGTTTGTTTTTAAGTCTTCAGAAGATTTTCTTGCAGTAGGTTGCCACTATTTTTGTGGTAGACTGGTTGCCAACCAAGGGTATAGAACCCAGTCTGTCCTACTTGACCCAAAGCTGAAGGGAGAAGTATTGAATTAGTACCTTTCCAGGGATATTTGCACATAAGTGAATGCAATGAATTCAACTGGAATTCAAACTTGGCTTTCTCATTCCAGGCAATATCCACTGCACCACAACACACATCCCAAGACTTAGCATGAGCAAAACAAATTTGCAGATTTGGACAAAAAAGAACACAGAATGACGTCAAAATCTGCAAAAGTTTTCATCCTTTTCGTCAGTTGTGCTTAGTTTAATTTTTAATGTAAATACATGTAGGCAGGAAAAGGCAACAGCTGATAAAAAAACAAGAATCACAAAGTACTACCTGGGGTCCCGAGTCAGGCTTGCTCCACAATGTGGGATTAGAGATAGGAATTTAAATGCAATGTCAATACCCATCTCTTAATCACTTGACTCCAGTTCTTTCTACATCACCCTGTATATCTTTTCATTTTTATCTACTTTTGCAACTGTCATCACACCTGTATTCCCATCCTTCTCTTGTCCTTTCTCTGACACCACCTGTGACTGGTTCGTCTTTCTCTTTACTCTCCTCCTATCTAATCTTTTCTCTTATGTAACCCCCTGTGCATTAGTGGCATTACCGCCTTGCTTGGGGTGAAACGATTAAAAAAAAAAAAAATACAAAATGGCCATGTCTATTATCCTTCATATATACAATCATCAGAGCCCATTCTGTAGAGAGAAACAGTCTTTGGGTAGAAACATCTAAAAGAAGATACATTTCTGTGGCATGGATAGACACATCCCTTTGCAAAATGAAATAACTTTTCTTAGTCAAAAGGCATATAACAGTTCTGTAGTTTGTTACCATTTTACTTTCAAGAAAATAAAACCTTCATTTACATTCATCTGACTTCTTTCTAGTTTTCTTTATTATAAATGTTTGCATAATTAGCTATTTTTGATGACCAAATAATACTAAGGTCATTCAACACATATCTGACAACCCAATAGGTCATTAAAAACTTAACTAGAACAAATGTCTTCTTCATAGAAGAAAATAATAAGGAGGAAATCTAATAAAGAAACATTAATATTACATTCTTTGTTTGCAACAATGGCTTAAATCAAACTACAGTTTTATAAAAAAAAAATATTCTGAATTTATAATTGAAATCCCAAGTTCTGTTTGTTTTAAATCTCCTGGCTTAAGATATATAATTCTTTCTAAAACACTATGCCTATTCAGGATGTTACATTCTGTGTTTGTAACAATGACTTAAATTAAACTGCAGTTTTATAAAAAAATTTTTTTTTTTTTTTAAATCATATCACCCTGAGCAAAGCGGTAAAGCTACTGATACGCAGGGGGCTACATAAGAGTGAAAAGATTGGAAAAGAGAAAGCTGGAAACAACATCCTAAACAGGGAATAAGGGATAAGCCTCTTCACCTGTTCAATAAACGGGCGATAGTTTAGTCTATCTACTCCAACTGACAAAAAAAAAAAAGAAAAGAGTAAAAAGATTGGAAAAGAGAAAGCCAGAAACCACATCCTAAACAGGGATTCTGAATTTATAAATGAAATCCCAAGTTCTGTTTGTTTTAAATCTCCTGGCTTAAGATAAATAATTCTTTCTAAAACACTATGCCTATTCAGGATGTTAGCAATCCTTTTTGTCTGCAGATTCCTTGCATTTTAATATCTATGAATTGCTCTGATTTCTTAGGAAAAATAGTAGGATGGTTTCCTTTTACCTTCTGCACAGTTTTAAATTCTAAATCAACCTTCTCTAAAAATAGCTGCCATCAAAAACCTGAGAGCACAGTATCCTTTTCTGTAAATGAATGCTCAGATGAGAAGAGATTAATTTTTATTAACCTTAGGGTATTAGTGCAAAAGTCAATGCAACATACTAGATCGTAATTTGAACTTGACTCAGTGAATCTACATTCCATGCTTGTAACTATGATTCATCATCACAATAGCCATGCCTTTTTTTTAAGGCAGTACTAGGATTAATCTCACACAATACAATGTGAGAACTGTTCAATATTTGTCTACATTTCTGAGATAAGGTATTGTAATTATTCACCCTATTTACATTGTTTGGACTGTTTTTCACATGTTTGTTGCCATATTCACAGCAGCAATTGTACACTGCGACCTTGTTCAGAATAATCTACCTAAGTGAATGAAATAAAGTGTTATTTTAAATTCTAATCACCTGAAGAGGATTAGAACACACCATGGCCAAAACGTCATGAATATGGCAACAAAGATTAGGACAACAGTCCAAACAACGTACATTGGATAAATAGAAAATCTCTTGTCAAAATGATTTTACCAGGTTTACCAGGCCAGATGCTCTTCCTGACTCTTAACTCAGTCACTTACAGTAGTCTAAGTACACACCAGGTTTTTACGGAGACACCATTAATAAGGTTGATATTTAAGGCTTGAGGCACCACTCCTAGCATTATATATATGCATGTGTGTGTGTGTGTGTATGAAATATATAAATTTTCATAGTTCAAATATTTCAGTTTAAACCAGAAAGCTGTTACCTTCAACTTTTGACTGAAGTTTTTGTTACATTTATTTTATATTCAGTTTTTGTCCTCGATTGCAACTAAAACGCTGCAATTTTTGAAAAAAAAATCAGAAAATGAAGATTGTCATATAAAAAGCAAGAAAAATAAGACAAACCACAAAAAAAAGTAAAATGTCCTAATTTATTTAAATCTTCCTTCTTTCTCAACCATTGCCATATGACTATTTTATTTTGAAACAATATACTATATAAGTTAATTTGAAAATATCAAAAAATAGCAAATATAAAAGATTACAAGAGCAGAATATAAAAAATAAAAACAATTGTATAATCATATCACAAATTTTGGCAGATTTCAGAAGCAGATAAATATTGATTGTTGTCAGATAAAAAGATTGTATAGTGCAATTTTTCTGAGAACCTTCAGTATTTGTCTATATTTCTGAGATGAGGTAGTATTTACACTATTTACATTACATGGCCCAATGGATATAGACTTTGGTTAGTTCCATTGACTTGATCCAAAGAGTTGTGAGTTCAATGCCAGGCTACAGCAGTGGTGAACAAGCAACTAGAGTTTGGTTAAAAAGAGATAACTCATGACTACCAGAAGTGGTTTCACATGGGAATAAGAATAATGTACCCAGTGATTGTGATAAAGGGATCAGTTCGAAATTCCTAGCATCTGAAGAAGGCCAGAGCGTACAACAGCCGAAACGTTATAAAAATGACGACAAAGATGAAGACAATAGTCTGAATAATGTAAATAGTGTATCTGAAAACCTAACTTAAAAACTATAGTATATCCAGGCGAGAGCTGCCTAATTTTTCCTTTCTAGCCTTGAAAGAGTTCAAAATCATTTAAGCGGTTCTGCAGCCTCTCTCTCAACAGACACAATGTTGCAAGGCTATCACTACTCTGTTGTCATTTTCACAGCAAATATTTAGATGAGCTTCACTCTTTAATTCCACTTTTTCAGACTATTAAATCATTTTCCTATCACATTTTCCATTCTCCATTAAAACACTCTCTAAATATCCAAATGTTTTGATTTTAGGGTCCCAAATTTACATCTAGAGCTGTTCCATACATTCTACCTTCTTACAATTGATGTTTAGTCTCTTCATTTTGTTCTCCTTTATTACCTCTAGTTTCCTTTCTGTTAGGGCACCGCTCCTATTTGACTATAAATGGACTGTTCCCATTGCAATATATAGCAATGGTGGATTCTCTACAGGAGAGTCGTAGAGAGTCACTTGAGAGTCTCTAATGAGTTACTGAAGAGTCAGTGAAGAGTTAGTCACACTTCTGGTGGCGTACCGGAAGTAATCACGTATACACACGTCTTACGACGGATTGGACTCTTGTATCTTTCTATTGTAAATATTACTAATCACTTATTCTGCGGAATACAACTTATATTCTGATTCTGTTGTTGAGTTATTCATTTATACTTGGTAACATAACACTTTCTATATCTGCAATCAACACTGTGAATTCTGTATATCTTAGGTTGTTAAGATTGTGGCCACCAATAATGCATACTAGTAAGACTTCTGATTATCTTAGAATCGCCTCACTGTAAAGATTGAATAAGTCTGGAAAAGTGTCATCTTTGTTTAACACCTTTTTTTTTTTTTAATGAATCAAGCTGACTCTGCAGTTTGAACAAGTCTTTGTGATGTACTTTATCAAATGCTTTTGCATAATCTGCAAAGCATTGGTAGACGTCCTTCTGCATTTATATTGCTTTTTCTGATAACATTCTGAGCATAAATATCGCGTTCCTTGTTTCAATGTCTTTAACAAAGCAGCACTGTTTTTATTCTATTTCTAGTCTAATTCTGAATTCAGATTTTAACTTTATTTATGTAGCTCATAGGATGTGCATTGTGGAGCATTGAATATCGGCTCAGAATGAGAAAGCGTGGAACCAAGTTCAAATTCTAGCTGAATTCATTGCATTCACTTACGCACAAATAACCGTGGGAAAGGTATTAATCCATCTACTCCTTCCAGTTATGGGTTAAATAACAGGAGAGATTGGGTTCTATAGCCTTGGTTGGCAACCAGTCTACTGCAGAAAGCAATGGCAACCTACTGCGGGATAATCTTCTGCCCAGTCAGTCATGTCTCTTTCGAGACATGATCGCCCAAGATTGTATCACGTATGGCACTTAACTGACTGACTGAATATAATAGTTGGAAACCTGATTAAGGCTTCTACGGGCATAAAGTGGGGGATCAGTTCTCTATTGTTATGAAGTAATAAACTGATCCCCACTAATTTTATTTAATGTAATAATATAATATAATCTATCACTTCTTCCTTCAGCTATAAGTTAAAAGGCAGGACAGATTGGGTTCGAGATAGTAATGGCTGGCGACCAGTCTACCGCAGAAAGCAATGGTAACCTACTGTGGGATAATCTTCTACCCAGTCAGTCATGTCACTTTCTAGACATGATCGCCCAAGCGTGTATCACGTATGGCACTTAACTGACTGACGTGGCTCATTAAGTAGACTGTACAATTGAATTACGTTAATTTGGACTGGGACTATAGTAATGTTGTGGACATTGTGAAGTTTGAACTATCGTCCGGTTCACACTCCACCCACATCTATTGAACAGGTGAAGAGGCTCACCCCTTGTTTCCTGTTTAGGATGCGGTTTCCGGTTTTCTCTTTTCCAATCTTTTCACTCTTTTCCTTTTTTATATTTTTTTTAAAATTTTTTTTTTTTCAATTGGAGTAGATAGACTAAACTATCGCCCGGTTCACACTCCACCCACATCTATTGAACAGGTGAAGAGGCTCATCCCTTGTTTCCTGTTTAGGATGCGGTTTACGGCTTTCTCTTTTCCATTCTTTTTACCCTTATGTAGCCCCCTGCGCATCAGTGGCATTACCGCCTTGCTTGGGGTGATATGATTAAAAAAAAAAAAAAAAAAAAAAAAAAATCCTCGTCACCAAGTTGTTATGGAGTACAACATAGAAGACTGTGCATTGAATATAAGAGCAAATGTCGGCCTCTTAGGTTTGATGTACTGGTGGGAACTTTGTATTATCACGTAGAAACGCAGAGTAAACTTGCCAGGTCACTGACTCGTATATCTCGTCTTTCTCCCTGGCTACTCACTACACTGTTACTTATATTAGAAGGGAGGGTTAGACTATCCCTAGACAGATGAGTTCACCATAACAAGTAATTAAAGAACAAGAACATTTGACAACAACAAAATGTAGTTGTGTACTAGCAAGAAACAGTTCTTTTCAAAGAACTCAGCTTTGAGTGGTGGTATCTATTTTTACTCTGATCACATGTAACACCAGCTTTGAGTGGCTATATCTATTTTTACTCTGATCACATGTAACACCAGCTCTGAGTGGCTATATCTATTTTTACTCTGATCACATGTAACACCAACTCTGAGTGGCTATATCTATTTTTACTCTGATCACATGTAACACCAGTCAGAGGTTGTGTAGATAATCCCTTAATAGCCACTGTCATATCAGTCCAGGTTTACCAATGCAGAGATATTGAAAAGATAAATGCTTTGTGATGAACTCAGTTATTATCACACTACAGTAGGCACCCTGTATATTTTTTCTTTCTATAAATGTCTACCCAGAATAAAAAGGAAATGAATTGGAGCATTTGTTACTTGTTTATTCACCATTCTGTTGATGTTGCCATATTTGTGCCTACAGAATTGATGATACCATTTAACTATGAAAGAATAATTCTAGTGATCAATCAATCTACCTTTAATAGAATAGTTTTTTGTCAATACTCATTGATTTTTTTTTTCAATGTAAATCAACTGATTCTCAATTTGTATATCATTATATCAACTTGTCTTTTCCTGTTAACTGATCTAATTTGCACTGTCACTCTTTGTGTGGCAGGCAGCATTATGGTTACTGGCATCAAAGACATAATTGGCAAACCTTCTTTGAATCTCAGCTATATCATCTTGTATTCTTAAAGCAATAATGTCATTGGCATTATATACCATGTATGGTTGATAAAGTGTAATTGAAAACAACACAATACTGCCAGTAAGGGTCCTGGGTATGACCATAAACTGCATCCAGCAGCAAGGCCTCTGATTGGAAGGTTGTGAGGAGCATGGGACAACCTCTTAATTGCTGCTGTTCCCAGGTCCACTCTGACCCAGAATGGTAGGACCTGTTAGGGTCCTAGCTATGGGTAAATATTTTATCCCCAAACCGAGGTCAAAATTCTATGAGAGTATTTACTAACAAAACTTTTTTCAATTAAAAATATTAGCAGCAAAACATTTTTAAATGAAAAATATTAACAACAAAACGTTTTTGAAGGAAAAATGTTATGAACAAAAATATATGAAGGAAAAAAATATATCTGACTCTCAACAAAATCCATTTACAAAGAAAATATATTCTATTCATACAAATATATAGTAACATTTTTGTCAGGATTAAATGACCCATTGAGGTGTTGATATGCTGTAAAACAAACCAATCCAAACCAAAATGCCAGTAAAATAGCAGCAAAACAGAGAAAAGATGTGTTAAAATAAACTACTCAGTATTACCAGTATAATGGAACAAGGCTGAATGTCTGTCGGTTGGCAAAGAAAGTGACCTGGTGGATGAGGATTTTGGTAGGGTCTGACATTGAAGCCGGTATCAGGTTGGTTTACCGGGGACCCACTGGTGAATTTTGGGTCAGAATGAATTGGTTGAATGAGCCCTACTGGTGAAATCTATGACTGCCTGCCTACTTATTGACCTGCCTACTGCCTTGTGGTGTATTGGATATTGGCTTGGAACGAGAAATCGGGGAGCCGAGTTCGAATTCCAGCTGAATTCATTGCATTCAATTATGCACAAATACCCTTGGGAAAGGTATTAATCCTACTATTCCTTCCAGTTATGGGTTAAATAGCAGGACAGATTGGGTTCTATAGCCTTGGTTGGCAACTAGTCTACCACAGAAAGCAATGGAAACCTACTGCGGGATAATCTTGCCCAGTCAGTCATGTCTCTTTCGAGACATGATCGCCCAAGCGTGTATCACGTATGGCACTTAACTGACTGACTGACTGCCTTGAGTGCTATGAATGGTTACCTTTAAGTATTCAGGGTGGATACAGATCTGCACATTTTCTTTCCATGCTTTTACTTAAGCGGCAACAGTCATGATTGTCTCTGATGTTCAAATTGTATTTTACAGATTTAAAAAAAATTTTTATTTAATTTTTTAATTTTTTTGAGCCTCATGTCATGCTTGGAGCTTCTGAGCAAAGAGCAACTTTTCTTAATTTTTAATTTTGGTTTCATAGTGTTGACATTTAAATGACAGGTTTTGGTGTGGATTGAATACAAAAGAGATATAATTTGAAGTACACTACCGGCCATAATTATTAGGCCACCCCAGTGTTTTAAAAATGATGTATTTCATACTATTTTTTAGTATTTATTGCCAAGTGAATAATTCTAAATGAAAATAGAATGGTTCTTTTGTTAATACTGTATAATAACCTGTGCATCAAATGAATTTATAAATATTTAATAATTACCTATATTTCATCAATGAAAGAATGAAGAAAATTTAGGGTGATTTGGACGAGTTCATATTTGCTTTTTTTTTTTTTTAATCATTTCACCCTGGGCAAGGCGTAAATCCCACTGATGTGCGGGAGTCTACATAACTGAAAGAAAATTAATTAGAGGAGGGAGAAGAGGATTACAAACCAATTAGGAAGAAGTAATAGAAAGATAAAATGCAGATGTGATGACAGTTGCAAGAGGGAGAGAAAGGGAAGGATATACGGGGTGGGGGAAGGGCTAGAGTCAAGCGGTTAGTAGATGAGTATTGACATTGCATTTAAATTTCTGGAGGCTGTAGCCGTCAGGAAAGCAAGAATATGGGAGCGAGTTCCACAGGCAGGAAGTGTGAGAGAAGCTGCAGGAGTAGAATTGTCGTCTACATTTGGCTAACTTGACTGTGAATGGGTGGGACCCAGTTGCCATTCTGGTTGCACAAGTAAACACCTGTTGAGGAGGCACAAATGACAAGTTCATCTGAGCAGAAGCCATGAAAGCACTTATAGAACAGACAAAGGGAGGCCACATCTTGTCGGTGGGGAAGTGGCTGTAGTCGAGCCACCAAGTCAGCACCTATCACGTTACTAACTCTCCTTTGGAGCCTGTCGATAACACTGAGGTGAGCGGCAGGGGCACCTGACTATAAATGGCAGCAGTACTCCATGCAGGGTCGAATGGTAGACTTGTATATATGCAGGATGGATTCAGGCGGAAAGAACGTCCTGGATTGACACAGTGACCCAACCTTCTTAGCAGTGGATTTCCTTGCTTTGTAAAATTTTGTAAAGTAATAATAATAAAAGAACCATTCGATTTTCATTTAGAATTATCCACATAAAAATAGTATGAAATACACAATTTCTTTTTAAAAAATGGGATGGCCTAATGATTATGACCGGTAGTGTATATTCTGTGAGATGTGCAAATTGCCACAGCTGCCTGTGTGACTTAGCAGGGTTTTGAAAAGTAACAACAAAAGAACCATTCGATTTTCATTTAGAATTATCCACATAAAAATAGTATGAAATGCATAATTTCTTTTTAAAAAATGGGATGGCTTAATGATGATGACCGGTAGTGTATATTCTGTGAGATGTGCAAATTGCCACAGCTGCCTGTGTGATTTAGCAGGGTTTTGAAAAGTAACAACAAAAGAACCATTCGATTTTCATTTAGAATAATCTACTTGGCAATAGATACTAAAAATAGTATGAAATACATAATTTCTTTTTAAAAAACTGGGGGTTGCCTAATAATTATGGCCAATAGTGTAGATTATAACATTGAGAAAGTCATGAATCCACATCTCTGGCTAAAAAAACAAGAACTTGCAAGTGATCTATTACTCTGGAAACCTTGCCATGGTGCAACCTTTTACATATGCAATGTTACGATACCCAAAACCACTGTAATGACCTTCTGACAAATCTTTTATATACCTAGTAAGCAAATTAGATTCTACTGAAAAAAAGATATAAAAATTTACATCCTGCCTTGAATAAAATGGAGCTAATCTGGAAATGTACTGTTTGGACATTAACTAAAACCCAAGAGTCTAAGCTTGTTGGAACCTTCACTTAGATGCTAAGAGCTACACTTAACATCTCTTAGAGACAACATCCATATAAATCCCTGCTTTATGAACACATCCCTGATATTTCTACAATCTTACACAAACACAGATGCACTTTTACAGGACATTGCTTGCAAGCAAAACAAGAACTTATGAGTAATCTACTGATATATATATATATATGTGTGTGTGTGTGTGTGTAACATGTTTTTACAGGACAAAATTTAGTTATCGGAATAACTGTGTAGCTTAATATTACATGACATTCTAAAAGTGAAGCACTGAGTTTCACTCTCACTCTTCAGGCCTGATTGGGAGATTCAAACTCAAAATAAAATAAACCATGAAATTCATGAAGGAAAGAAAAATAAAATACAAATGTAGGAAAAAAACTATGAATAGAAAACAAACAGCGATATTATAATCATCTCACCCCAAGAAAGGCAGTACTGCCACTGGTGTGCAGGGGTTACATAATAAGTGTGAAGAGAGAGAACAGGTTACAGTAGGTGTCAGAGAAAAGGTAAGAGAAGGATGGGTACACTGGTGTGGAAAGGAAGAAGATGGATGGGAGTTCAAGAGATAAGAGATGATGGTTAAGGTTGCATCTAAACTCTTGGAGATTGTAGCTATTAGGAAAGCAAGAATACAGAAGAGAGTTCCACAGGTGAGAAGTGTGAGAAAAGAAGCTGATAGAGTAGAAATCGTGGTTACACTTGATTGTTTCCACAGTGAAAGGGTAGACCTTATTGCTAGTCTAATAGCTCGGGTAAATTCGCATGCACAGTGGGGACCAAGGAGCAAAGGTTGTCAAAGAAGAATCCGTGAAAGTATTTGTAGAAGAGACAGAGGGAAGCCACATCTTGTCGGTAAGAAAGAGATTGGAGTTGAGCGGCCAAGTCAGGATCGACTACATTGCAGATTATCTTTTGGATTTTGCTGAGAACCTAAAGATGAACAGCCAAGATGACTGATCAGATATGACAGCAGTATTCAATGCACTGGTAGATGGTAGATTTGTGCATGAGAGATTTAAAAAAGAAAAACTTCCTGGCTCAACACAGGAACCTGACCTTCTTAGCAGTAGATTTAGGTATAAATTCAATATAGTCATTTCACTTCAGGTTAGCTGAGGAGGCACAGTGTATTACTTTTAAAGAGACTAGCATGATCCATGCTGTTGGCAGGTATGAAAGATTGTCTATGGTGGCTAAAGGATAGCAGTTTCATTTTGGAAGCATTAAAATTAACAAGTCATTTCCCATCCCAGTCCACCACAGACTGGAAGTCCTTTTTGAGAACAGCAGCAAGGTTTGTCTTGTCAGCCTCAGCAGGTTTCTTAGCAAGGTGGGTGTAAATGGTGGTGTTGTCAGCATAGATGCCTACTTAGGATCTAATTACATCAAGGAGATCCTTGATGAAAATCAGGAAAAGCATAAGATCTCGGATAGAGCCTCAAGGGACACCTGTGTTTGTATGATAGGATCTGGAAGCATGCCCATTCAGCACGACCTTCATTACGTGATTTGATAGGAATGATTTAATTAGGTAAAACAAACATCCAGTTATACCATGTAGTTTGCACAGAAGGCCAGTGTGTCACACTCTGAAAAATGATTTAGAGATATCCAGGGCAACAGCTTGAACTTTGCTGTTCTTATCTAGAGCCTGGTATATGTACTAAGTGATGGTTGTTAGTATGTCAGTGGTAGACCAGTGGAAGACATAATCTCTGTCGAAGAATAGCGAGTGGGCTATGCTATGATATGTTATATGTTCAGCATTGATGATGGCTTTGAACACTTTGCCAAAAATTACAAAATCCACTATTTGTGTGAGAAACTGGGAGATTGCAAATTTCGGGGTGTGAATGCCAGCAAGATCAGTGGTATGGTGGGCCTTGAAGTCATTAAACATAAATATGTTGGCAAACAGATGAGAGGCAACAGCTTTACCTGTATTTTCAGAGATACTGTCCAGCAATGAATAGTCGGGAGAGGAAGGGAGTGATAGAGAAGAAAAAGATAGCTAACTAAGTTTAGTAAAGTGAGACAGACACACATGTATGGATGATTTGGACATTCAAGAGAAATCTCCCTAGCTAGAAGGAGATGTTTGCTGACATAGACTCCCAGGCCATGCATATGGATGCTTGACTACTTTTTAAAGAGGGGAAGGTAATCTGGGATGAAGAATTGTGGAGTTCAGGTTAGTTTTTCAGAGAGCTAGGATGTCTGAGAAACTTTGTGCACACTGCAAAAGTTGGTACATATACTACAGATGTTAGTGAAGAAAAAGTTGAGGGGTTTAGGTGATTTTTGTGAGGCTGGTTTAGCATTTTATTTGTAGTTGTGAGTATTCATTGTTATTTTTAGTAAGGAAAGGTCTCAAGTAGTAGGATAGTAGAAGACTGTTATCAACTATGACATGTTGGAAGGAAACTGGTGCAGACTGCAATATAGTATGGCCTCAAAGTCGCCCACTGGAGGAACTTGCAGGGACACCTATCCATGCACGTCATGGCACTACAAGAACCCTGATATTATGCAACTGTTGATCAGAGTAGCCGCTCAAGACACTACGCAAGAGTTAGGGCTCCTAACTACCAGTCAGAAGCAGCAACCAGAAAACTGCCAACCTGGTACCCTCAGTATGGACAGCCAAAATAGTAGGCTGGGAACCCTTTCCTGAACAGGAAACAAGGGATGCACCTCTACTCCTAATAAATATATATGTATTATGAGATATTGATATATATTTTTATATATCAAGAACAGTATTGAGGAAATTTGAAAAACAAAATTGGAAAAATTTTTATGACATGTTTCCTCTATTTGGACTTCTTGGATTGGTTTTGTTGACATCCTTCTGTAGAATCACTTTTCTTCACCTCTGAAGAGATTGTCCAGCATTCTCTGCCATATAAGAGGACAAATATTGCAGAGCAGTTTAATACTCTATTGTTTCCCCCCAAAATCTTCCTGTCTGTCAATACTCTTCTTAGCTTTTGAAATGCATCCTTGACCATGCCAGTGTATCTTCAAATCTGTCACACTGTCTATCCTGTCAGAACACTTCCAAGGTATTTAAATTTCTGCACCTGTTTGAGTTTAGTATCTCTGACCTCTAGTTGGCATTTTGGGGTCCTCCTTTTGCTGATGATCATGTATTTGGTTTTCTTGAAGTTTATGTTTAAGCCTTTCTTGTCACTTCCCCTTGCTAGCTTCTGTAGGAGGCCCTGTATTTTTTTCTGTGTCTATCAGAACATTAATATATGCATATCTTATACTGTTGAGATTGTAGCTGCCAATGGCATATCCTGGCAGGACTTCTAGCTCTCTCAGAATTGTTTCACTGTACATGTTCTATAGATTTGGTGAGAAGACACATTGTTGTTTTATACCCACTCTCTATTTTTGTATATCTGTTCAATTAATTTCCTGTCCATATGTACTTTGTCAAATCTAAAAAATAGGGGTACACATCCTTCTGCATTTGTATTGCCCTTTCTGGTAACATTATGAGCTTAAATATTGCATTCCTTATTCCAATGTCTTTGACAAACCTGCACTGTTCTTGTCATATCTCTGGGCTGATTCTGCTGTGTGTTCTATTCATCAGAATACAGATGATAAACCTGATTTTTGAACCCAGGTCCCATGATCAGAAAGTGAATGTTCTCATGACTTAGCCACATGCCAATCTTCCTATATATTTCCTTTATTAGAAGATAGTCACCTATTGCCTGGTTCCCATGACTTTTCCATCTTTAAAATGGCAATAGAACTTCATCCCTTGTTTCCTGCTTAGAATTATGTTTCCACTTCATTCTCTTAGGGTTTTGTCTTTCTTTTTTTCTACCATTATCCCCTTATATATTATATATATATATATATATATATATACACACACAAACACACACATTTCACCCCAAGCAAAGCAGGACTGTCACTGGTACACAGGAGGTTACAGGGAGAGAAGAAACCAGGTACAGAGGATGCCAAAGAAAATATAGGAGATGAATGGGATTTAGGGAGATAGAAGATGACAGTTGATGTTGCATTTAAACTTTCAGAAATCATAGCTATTAGGGAAGCAAGTATCCAGAAGGGAGTTCCACAGACAGGAAGTGTAAGAAAAAACTGTTAGAGTAGAAGTTACATTTGACTATTTGTATGGCATTATAGTCTTGCTTGGGGTGAAATTATTAAAAAAAATAAAATTGTCTCCTGACAGTCTGTATAAAATTGTTGTATCTTTCATTACCTGTATTTTTCCATACTTTTGAGATGGTTTAATATTTACATTATTCATACTGTTGTCCTCGTCTTTATTGCCATGTATGCAATGTTTCAACTGTTATACACTCTGGCTTTCTTCAGGAATTTATGTACCAAACCCTTTATTTCAATCACTTGGGTAGATTGTTCTCGTTCCATGTGCAATACCACTTCCAGATGTCATGTAGTTATCTCTCTTTTTAACTCAAAACTCTAAAAGGCTATTTGTTTCCCACTGCTGTAGGCAGGTATTGAACTCATAACTCTTTGGGTCAAATCACTGGAATTAACCAATGTTTATATCCACTTGGCCATGTGTCTCCTTACCTGCTTGTACTTATTATCAATATGTTTCCATTAAATTACTTTATCTATCTGTTTGGCTATCTTAATCATCTTCACCTCTCTATTTCTGTCATACAAAGTAATCTCCATACATTAATCAAGCTGTCCGTCAGTCTGTTGTTTGAACTTTTCTTTTAATTTTCATCTCTTGCTTTGTTGTTGAAAACGTGTGATCTTTAGATAAATTTAATCTATAATTTTGTTTATCACTTATTCTCTAATGAGAGATAGGCTTTTTCACAAAATAATTTTTATATATTGTTTTTTGCTTTTATTTATTTTTTCACTTATTTCTTTTTTTTCATTCATTTTTCTTGTTTTTTGTTTATTTTCAATTGTTTTTATTTTTTTGTGATCTTCCCTGATTTAATTAGTGTTTAACTGAAACCCCATCTTTTGCAAGAAACTTTCAATGTTTGAACTGACTCTGTTTTAATTCTTTTGCTTACTTTTGTATTTTCTTGATGTCAATTTTTCATATACGAGGGAAGAGGATAGATCAATATTGCTGTGAGTAGATACAATATGGCAAAAATATTGTCATGAAATGAGAATAGTGATGACAGCAGAAGAATAAACAAAACAATTTTTATGGAGGAGAAAAAATAGAAAACAGGAAATTACAGCACGGACATGCAATTCCCCAAAAAGATAAAACAGAAAATTTAGGGTTTTGTTCATTAGATAAAAATTAAATAAAAACGTTTACTTTTTCTGTTTTTTCTTTGTTTTTTTTTTGTTTTCTTTGTTTTTTAGTTTTTGATATTTTTCATTTTCTTTGTTTTCTTTGTTTTCTTTGTTTTTTGTTATTTGTTTTCTTTGTTTTTGTTGTTTTTTCTTTGTTTTTGTTTTTTTCTTTGTTTTTATTTGCTTTTTTTCTTTGTCTTCTATGTTTTCTTTGTTTTGTTTTTTTTTGTTTTCTCTGTTTTTTCCACCGTTTTGTTTGGAGTTTTTCGTGTTTTCTTTGGGGCTGTTTTTTCTTCGTTTTCTTTGGGGCTGTTTTTTCCCCCGTTTTCTTTGGGGCTGTTTTTTCCCCCGTTTTTTAGTGGGGGTCCCGTTTATTTCCTTTTTTTTTGGTTTTTTCTGTGTTTTTCCCGTTTTGTTTTTGTTTTTTTTTGTTTTTGATCCGTTTTTTAGTTTTTTTCCATTTTCTTTGTTCTTTGTTTTTTTCTCCTTTTCTTTGTTTTTTTTCTGTTTTCTTTGTTTTTTCCCCCGTTTTCTTTGTAATTTTTTCTCGCTTTCTTTGTATTTTTTTCTGGTTTTCTTTGTATTTCTTGATTTTGTTTTTTTGTTCTTCTTGTTCTTTTTGTTTTTGTTTTCTACTATTTTTCCTTTTTTATTTTCTTTTTTTTGCTCAATGGATCCAAAACTTGGTTCTATGATATTTAGCAACAATTAACTTATATGAAACGCCTTTAAGGAAAAATGAATATTTGTACATACATACATACGTAATTGTGTGTGTATGTATATATATATATATATATATATATATATATAATTTTCTGGTCAAAAATACTATTTAAATCACAATATCAAAACCATCTATATATCAAACAATTCTCTCCTACCATCAACCTTACATTATTTAATAGTGGAAATAGATTATTGCAAGTTTTTTAAATAGAAAGTTTTGAGCAGCATGTGAGAGCTTTGAAAGAATGCTACTTTTTCAAAAACAACACAAAATAAATTACATTACACTCAAAATATGAGGATGAAATAACACCAGTGGAAACATACACCCTTGTGAATGGCAAGAGAAAATGGCTGAAAAGTGTTTGGAAAAATAATATTTAACAAAGTAATTTTTGATCAGCATAGCGAATTTTATAATTCTATCCTTAGGAACGATGGTTTGAAAGCTACTACTACCAAATTCAAAAATCCTATTAGCATTGCTAATAATAATAAAAAAAGATCTTGGAAAAATATCTGGTTTACCCTTCCTTACAATATGATGATTATGATGGTTAATATTCTGAAGTTAAGCTGTTGTTGTATGGATAATCTAGAAAAATAATTAAAAAACACAAAAACAAAGTATAGAAAGACAAAAAACTTGATGTATTACAATGCTGAAATGGATAATACCAAGAATACCAAAATTAATACCAGTGGATGTAATTGTAGAAATTCTAAAGAATGCCCACTGCATAATAATTGCTTAGTTAGTTACATAGTTTACCTTTGTACTATCTCTACATTTGAAAATTCTGATACTAAAAAGTTTTCTATTGTGTCTAGTAAAAACCCATTCAAAACCTGCTGGTATCAACACACACTATCTTTCAATAATAGTTCCAATAAATACAGTACCTTGTTACACAAGTACTTTTAGTGTTTAAATGGAAAAAACAAAATGCCTACTGTCAAATTGAAAGTTCTTACAAAGTCTCAGACTTGTAATTCCCTCCATGTACCTTGCTACCTTTGTCTCAATGAGAAGTTAGAAATTATCAAATTTAAACACAAGGCTAACTTATTAAACCAGAGAAATGAACTTAGTGTTCATTGTAAACATAATTCATTATTTACTTTACAAAAAGGGTTGAAATATTAAGAATTAATGTATACTGTTTTCACTGCTGGCAAATGTTATTTGCCTTTATTTGATGGGTATTTTCATAATTAATTTTTGCAAAGGATTTAATTCAGCATACATTATCATATTAATATTTGCTAAGCATTTAATCTAACATTGATTGTCAAGTTATATAGTTATGAGGTATTTAATCCAACATTGATTATCATGTTAATATTCAATAGATTTTAATCTAGCATATACCATCTGGTTAATATTTAACACATTTTTATTATAGCACTGTTTGTCAAATTAACATTTAATAATGATGATTCTCGAGGCATCAATTTCACATTGTTTCTGAATTTTTATTAGTGCCTGGTTTTAACTGTTGGTACATGTAGGTCCCACTTTTTTATTTATTTACTTATATATATATATATATTTATTTATTTACTTATATATATATATATTTATTTATTTACTTATATATATATATATATATATATATATATATATATATATATATATAAAAGAAAGAATAAATCTAAGTAAGAGCCAACAGACCTACCTAGGTTTCACTCTATGGCTCATCAGGGTAAGCCAACTTACCCTGACGAGCTTGTAGGGTGAGACCTAGGTAGGTCTGTTGGCTCTTACTTAGATTTATTCTTTCTTTGTTGCTCTACTATTGTATTGAGCACTTTAGTGTTAGGGTTCTCGTCTCAGGTTTTTTCTTTCCTACGAGTATTTTGATGTATGTTCAAGTACTTAGTTTGTTTCTTTTTTTACTTCCTCTTTTTTTTTCCTCCATGTTTGTTCTCAGTGGGTTTTCAAGACGAACTGAAATATATTATCACAATTATTAGTATTAGCATTATTATTATTGTTATTATATATATATATATATATATATATATCTATATCTGTTTTTGGTTAAAAAATTATTTTTAGAGTGTCAAGTTTTATCAGGTAAATCAAATGGGACATAGTTTTTGTTCATAGAACCAACATTTTAAAATAAAAATTGCAATTGACCAATTGATAAATGTTTTATATTTTTCAGGAATCGACGCATATTTAAATAATAAATATGCAACGTGAGTTTCAGCTTTTATATATATATATATATATATATATATATATATATATATTTTGTCTATGCCCGTTTATATTTGCAAGTATGATTCTGTGTTAATATTCCTGTGATTATTTGCATACATTTATACCAGAAGCTGTGTATAAGTAGTTTCATGTAGTTTCATATTTTTTATTTTGTATACGATGATCTGTGGAGTTATTAGTTGCATGTGTTTTTGTTTTTAGCTTGTATATTTGTATGAGTATATATTTAATTATATCTATTTGTTCACACACTGAAATATGACTGTGTCTGTCTTGATTTCATTCATTCAAGGCTCTTGCCATCTTACAAATTTCCTCTTACATTTATCCAGTATTGTAGCCTTTACATTTTCCAAACATGGCTTTAAAATTTAACTGATAAATTGACAGGTCAATAAAAACAAAATTTTAAAATCACTCTCTCTCTTTATCTCTCTTTATCTCTCTCTCTCTCTCTATATATATATATATATATATCTGTTTTTGGTTAAAAAATTATTTTTAGAGTGTCAAGTTTTATCAGGCAAATCAAATGGGGCATAGTTTTAAAATCACTCTCTCTCTCTCTCTCTCTCTCTATATATATATATATATATATATATATATATATTGCTATACAAAGGCTATAGAATACAGTCTGCTCTATTATTTATGTGGCACTGAATTCAAAATGTCTCTTCTTATCGACTGGCTGCCATCCAAATCAAAAGCCAGGTTTGTCCTGATATTTATTGAGAGATGATGGATTCATGTCTTTTTGAAAGGCATTAATGAACTGAATGAAACAGAGTAGTTCAAAATTTGAACCCCTCATGTTGATTTACTTTTCAGCACCAACAGCCATTACACTAATCACACATCCCTATTAAAATATTTTCTTTGTCAATTTATTATCTAGTTGTGATAGAACTAAAAAGTCATATGTTATCTTATATTCAGTATGAAAAACAAGTCTTATGGCTGTGTCTCATTGAAACACTGGTTCTTGTAAGATCACCAAAGTTAAGCAATTTTTAAAATCACTCTATATATATATTCATCTGTACAAGTGTCTCTATACCAGTATATGTTTGTATATATATATACGCATTTATTTGTCCATGTGTAGATGTCTATAGACTTGCATATGTGTGCGTTTATATCTTTTCCTCCTTTAATATATGAATAACTTTATAATAATCTAAATTTAATGCTTTAATTAAAATTTGCAGTAATAATAAAGTTGATTGATAATGCTGATCTCTATTTTAATCAAATATTAATATTCCAATAAATTATTCTTAGAATGTGTTTTCATTTTCTTCAAATTAGAAATTACTTTATTTTGGTTGGTCCTCACTGTCTATGTAACAATGCCTCTCTGATTAATGAAGTTTGGCTAATTTTGAACCTTTTACAACTCTTTATCTTGCAATCAGCACTGTCACTTGACAAATACAAGAAGTATTGAAACAAAATAGCTACATTTGTAATGGTATTATAACATATTTATGTTATAAATTCTAAATAAATACTATTAGCTCTACTTTGTATTGAGCACTTTTTAAAGAATAGTGTTTCTTTGAATATGGAATTTCATCCCATCCATACCTACCTATACTTGGGCATATATATATATATATATATATATATATATATACTAGCAGTATAGCCCAGCATTGCTCGGGTGTAATGAAAGCTTTAAAACTAATCCATGGTCCTGGAGCTCAGACTCTTTGGACATTGGCACGAAAGACTAAAAAGCAATAGTTGTTTCCAGTTAAAGTGAAACTGTAGACTGAAAGAAAAATGAATGGATGTAAATCAAATTTTGATTTCCTGGTATCGATATCAAGTAAGTTTTTTTGTCGTAAACTGAATTTTGAAGGCTAAATGGTAAATGGCATCATGGCTGAGACTAAGAACTACAATTATATCTACTTAGAGCCAAACCTGAAACAAAAACTAAAATAAAAGGGCTGAAAAAATACAGACATACAGGCAGATAAACACACACACACACAAACATCTTGCCTTTTATATATATATATATATATATATATATATATATATATTATTGATTTTCTGCACTATTGTAAGAACTGCAACCTTGAAACTTCTGAATATCATTTCCTATGTCTTTGTCTATGAGCGTATCAGATTTGATTAAAATTGAACCACTCCTTCTATAACCCGATTTTTTTTTTATTATCAATTTTCGATATTTATTGGGGGTACCTCGACACAAAACCTAGCTAAGAACACTTGCAGGCGCTTATAGTACAACTGTGTAAATTTTTAAGAAAATTGGTTCAGCTGTTTCAGAGTCTATAGGTAATGGACACACACACACAAAGTTCCATTTATAAATAAGTTTATATATATATATATATATATATATATATATATATATATAAACACACACAGGTCTTTCTAAAAAATAATGGGGATGGGTTTCTTCTTCACTATGAGAGGCATTGTCAACAGAGAATTTTTGCCAGAGGTCTAAATGATGAAGCACCAAGTCTACAAAGAGATCATGTAGTGTTTGCATTGCTAACTGCATTGAATACCCATGGGTGCAATTACAGCATGGAAGAGTGCATGATACATGATAAACAAAATGGCAGCCTAAGAATGAAAGAGAATCTGAGAAATAAACATATAGTTAATCAGTATTTGATAAAGAAAGAAATTGTAATGCTTTTGTTGTAGAGAATATCAATAATTTCAAAAGAAATTCAGTCTTCATTTCTATTTCTGATAGTTTCTTTTTGCACAGTTTCCCACCTGTGGAATTTTATTCTGATTTTTTGTTTTCCAGCCATCTTGAAAAATTCAAATGCAGCACTAATCATCATCATCATCATCATCATCATCAGTCTTTCTGAATCCTGGTCTTTTAGTGTTTTTTCTCCTCTCTAAAGTCTTCTCTTTTTCTTTCAATCCCAGTAAACCTTTGTATCTGAGTAACATTATCACCATGCTTGGTGTGAAATGATTAAATAAAAATTTAATTTAAAAAGCTTAAGATTGCCCAGTTCACATTCCACCCACGTCTATTGAACAGGTTAAGAGGCTCATCCCTTGTTCCCTGTTTAGGATGTGGTTTCTGGCTTTTTTCTTTTCCAATCTTATCACTATTACGTAGCCCCCTGCACATCAGTGGCGTTACTGCCTTGCTCAGGGTGATATGATTAAAAAAAAAAATAATAAGGGCATTGATATAAGTCTAAGAGTCCTATTTTGCACATAACTTCTTAATATACTAGCGAGTAAGAAGTGCTAAAGAATTTCAATTCAGATTTATGAAAGATAAGAAATATTCCATTTTTATTGAATTAAGAACAGATACTTATGATTGATCTTCTGTTTCAAATTACCCTTTTGACATCATTTAATTTTCAACTACTTTTTCATATTTCTTATCAGCCCATGGAGATGAATAGGGTTAATATTGACAAAGAGCTTTTACAAAATTTACAAGAACTATACATTGAACAACCTTCTATACAGAGCTTTACTGAAAAAGTGGTCACGAAATAAACATTAATGTTTTGCATCATGTCATCTCAGATTGTGACCATTTGGAAAAATCCCACAATGACAACTAAAGCTATTTGTTACAAATTCCTATACCAGTTCCAAGCCATAAGCAATTCTGGCAATAGACTGAATTTCTAAATCCAAATTTTTGGCACCAAGCACATTCACATATGACAGAATTCAGTCATCTGTGAAAAGCTTTGGGTATCTCAAAGTGTTTGCAAGTCAGTTTTATGGAAGAGAATTGTCTAGACATGAGATGAGCTTGGGTCAGTTTGTGTATGCTCAAGTGGATTTAACAAAGTGGGTTTTCTGATAAGATCACTGTATAAACAGTTTTGTATTGAAAATATAAATGAAATGGAGATGGAAAATATTATTAATAAAAACATGATTTTGAATTTTCATTTTTTTCTTTAATAAAAATAAAACCCTTATTTTTTGTTGTTCTTCTTACTGGAAAGGCATCAATAATATTTCCCACTGGCATCCTTGATTTTTTAACCATTCTGTATTATCCGTAAAGGGTCACAATAATTGAGTAATTATTAATTAATTATTTTTTAGACACTTATTATGGTAGAATTATCCCTTGACTACACACATTAACAACCAGTAGATGTTATTGCCAAAGTAATATATATGAAAAGGACATATAAGTCTTATTCTGTTTAGCCATAGGATGCCTTGCAGATGTTTCCCTTACCTCTAGTGGGTGGGGCCTTTTAGTCTCCAGGGAATCTTGTGTCACACTGTGTACAACACAAAAATAGTATTCAGTATAGCATGCCCTAAGCTTATTTTATGCATACACACATATCTTATAAATCTATCAAAGCAACAGGATTGTCTGATACTTGTAGAAAATTTACACACACTTACATAATTTTTAAAAGGATTTTTTTCTGATATTGTTTTATTATTATTATTGTTGATTCCAGTCTTTGTTAAGAATATCTGCAAAACACTTGTCCCTTCTCAAATTTATAGACAGAAGCACACAAATGCATGCTGGGATTTTCTTAGCTAATAAAATAATCTTCTCAGTTTTGTCTAACTTATTCATAGTCTGTCTTGGAACTAACCAATGTCTATATCCACAGGGCCATGCGTCATTAAAGATAGAGACGTTGGTTAGTTCCTGTGACTTGACCCAAAGATTTGTGAGCTCAATACCAGGCTAAAGCAATGGTGAACAAGACACAATTTTTTTTGGAATACACCTAAGCATTTCAGAGAAATAAACTATCACAAAAAGCAAAATTTTCCATTAATTTTTGTGGGTCAATTGAAATTTATGTTTGCATATTATGGCAACAGGCCTTGATCTACCAGTGACTCAATTTTGGTTGAGTTTGAGTAAAGCATCTTGAAAAAAAGCATAAAAGTGTGCAAAAGACCACCAGAAATTATGTTCGTTGTTGAGTTTTTATGAACGTTGTACAATGATTTAAAAAACTTTTTGTGTACATCAAAGTTTTGGACCTTGATCTACAAGTTATCCCATTTCAGTTGAATTTGCATAAGGCGACTTGAAGGAGAAGAGTTTGTAAATTCTAAGAATTTTAGTCATTTCTGTCGTATCCTGTAAATCAATTCAAAAATTTTTTTGTGTACATCAAAGGTTCATGGCATGATTAACAAGGGATCTAATTTTGGTTGAAATCAGACCAAGGGTTTCAGAGGTGTAGGGTTAGTTAGAATGGAGACACACACACATATCTGTTTATATATATATATATATATATATATAACTCATTTCAGTATTTGTTTATATTTTTGAGATGAAGTGTTATTTACACTATCTACATTATTTGGATTGTTATTGCTATTTGTATGATATTTTGGCTGTTGCATGCTTCGGCCTTTTTCAGGTGCTAGGAATCTCAAACCAAACCCTTTATGACACTCACTGGGGTATATCATTCTTATTCCTTGTGCGAAGTCTCTTTTATTAGTCATGAGTTATCTCCCTCTAACCCGAATCTCTAAGTTACTTGATCACCACTGCTGTAGCCTGCTATTGGACTCACAACTTTTTGGGTCAAGTCACAGAAACTAACATCTATATCCACTGAGCTATGTGTCTTTAAGGAAAACAACGAAGATTCTGAGACTTGTAAACCTAATTTTTAGAAGACATTTTTTTTATCAGAGTTCATATTGCCATTTTTTTTTTATGTTAACAGTTTTTTCTTGTACTTTTGCATGAGCTCATATTGCAATTTTTGACTTTTTTTTTTTTTTTTTCTTTGACACTCTGTATAACTGGTTACCATATTGTATTCATCTCTATGCTTGGTTAGCTTAGGAGATTTTTGTAGCTTAGTATATGTGCTGATTCTTTCACTTTACATAGTCTCCAGTGGCATTCTCTATCTATTATTTCAACTTCATCCAATGGTGATTCCCTTTCTTTCTCCATATGTGGTCAGTTACACCTGATTTCTCTATCTCATCTCATGTTACGGCTTTGCAATGTTTTATAGCCTTACCTTAAGGAGGTGTCCTGTTTCTCCTGTATATTTCTTTCCACAGCTACATGGAATGGCATACACAGTCCTTAGTCATGTCTTCCTCTGTTGGTGGTCTTACTCAGGAGAGGTACCTGCAATGTGTAGAACCACTTCTGAAGATCGTCTTGATGTTATATGGACCACAGATCCTTTGTATTTTCCCCAAGAACCCTTTCACATAGGGTAGACAGACCAAGGTAGTTTTCGAAGAGTTGTTAACCTCATGCACTCTTCATTCCATGTTCATTGGAGTTGTTGTCATGTACCCTGAATAATTGTTACATTATAGGGTACTGCTTATACTGACCATTTCCTGTTCATATGTCTCTGGGTTGCCGCTTATAACTTTTTCTCAATGTTGCATCTATGTTCACCAGACCTCACCCCTTTAGAATTTTCTTGTGGGGATACTTAACAAAAGATAATGTTTATTCTACAAAACCAGCAACAATTGCTGAAATGAAAGTTATCCATTGAAAAAAAGCAGACAAATACTTATCAGAATACTGACTGCTGCTTGTGATTCCATTGTATAGGTTGTCTTATCAGCAATGTCTGGATCACAATGGACATCAATGTGGAAATGTACGGTGATGAAACTTTTAAGAGCAGCTATTTACAATAGTGTTTTAACAAGCATTATTTAAATTAAATACTGTTGGATGTGCATTGTGCTGCAGTGTATATTGACTTGCAATGATAAATTGGGGAGTCAAGTTCAAATTCCAGTTGAATTCTTTGCATTCACTTATGCACAAAAACCCTTGGGAAAGGTATTATGTGTCTTAAAAACAGCAACTCTCTTTCTCTCTTCTGGTATTAAGTATCCTTTTTGTTTCCATTTTCTATAAAACTGTGTCATTTTTCACATGTTAATTAATAGCATTCTCAGCATCTTTCTGTAGAAACCTATTTCTGTTGCCTCAGGTTTCTTCTTAATCTGTGAAGAGATTGTCCAGCACTCACTGCCATATAGGAGGACTGATAAGTAACAGTTAAGTCATCTTTTCTTTGTTTCTAATAAAATTTTCTTGTTTTTTAATACTTTGTTTAGCTTTTGGAAGACTTCTTTCGCTATCTCAATGAACCTTCGGATTTCAGTGTCACACTTTCTGTTCTCTGTTGAAACACTTTCCAGATATTTAAAGTGTGGTACTTCTTTGATTTTGGTCTCTCCAATTTGTAATTTGCATGTTTGGCTGTTCCCTTGGCTGACAACTGTGCATTCTATCTTTTTGCAGTTTAGTTCTTTCTTCTTGCTTTCCTTCACTATCTTCTTTAGAAGGTTTTGTAGTTTCCTTTCTTTGTCTATCAACACTGTGTCATCTGTATATCTTGTTAAAATTGGATCTACTAATATGTAAGATTTTTAATTCTATCTGAGTCACCTCGCTGTATAGGTTGATTAAATTTGGTAAGAATATGTATCCTTGTCTTACACCCCTTTCTAAAATCAATTTTAAAAACTTAATGACAAAAATAATATAAATAATTTATAAAAATATGAATACAAATGAAATATTAATTACATGTAAAAAAGATAATACCAAATTTAAAATGAAATAAGTTGAGTGTTCAAAATATAAATAAATAAGGATTAAAAATATAACCAATAAGAACTAAAAATATAAAACAACTACACAAGTAAATAAAAAAAAAATTAACTGATCAAATCATAAATAATGTAAGTAAAAACAAAATCCATGAATCTGATAGTGATTAATGGCCTTGTGAGCTTGCAATAGACTCTCCCAAATTGGTGAACAAAGTTAAGCTGTGATAATAACCAAAAATGGAAATTTGTTTTTTGAAAAGCACATTTGTACATTATTAAACCTGTGGTTAGATGTTTCATATCTTTTAAAACAATCACTTCTTTCATCTACTAAAATAAACATTTTCAAATGGTAGGATTTTATATATATATATATATATATATATAGTCATCCACAGACAAATCTTTTTTGCGGTATCACAGCTCATCAGTACAGTTAGACATCCAATTGCTTCTAGCCAGGATTGAAACCCAACTGAATTGACAGCAATCACAATTCTAACTTTGCGCTATGGGTGCTCAATGAAAGACAGTGGACTTTAGCATGTTATATACAATGTAAGCACACGCCTGTAGCCGAGAGCATTTGAATTCATTACTGAATGAGCAGTATGTAAATGCATGAGCAGTTACTGTTTTTTTAATGTCTACCATTCCTTCTAGAATGTGCAATGTGGTGCAGTGGATATTGGCTTGAAATGAGAAATCGGACAGCTGAGTTCAAATTTCAATGGAATTCATTGCATTCACTTATGCTCAATTACCCTTGGGAAAGGTATTAATCCATCTTCTCCTTCCAGTTATGGGTTAGATAACAGGACAAATTGGGTTCTATAGCCTTGGCTGGCAACCAGTCTACCGCAGAAAGCAATGGCAACCTACTGCGGGATAATCTTCTTCCCAGTCAGTCATGCCTCTTTCAAGACATGATTGCCCAAGCGTGTTTTACGTATGGCACTTAACTGACTGACCATTCCTCCATAATCCTCAATTGGGGTGTGAGAGCATAAATATATATACATATATATATATATATATTCTCATTCCTTTTCCTGAAAACTTTAGAAATGGATTATTAATATGAATGCATGTTTGTTTATTGTTAATGCTTAATGTTACCGACCAACTAATCCCATTTGTTTGCTTAGAATTCTTTTAACAACTGGCATAAATTATTCTAAAATGTGTGAGGTGTTATTTTATGAAATAAATTGTCAGTAGATCTACACTCCAAGATTATAAGCATTATTAACGCTGGTTAGATGTTTGAATTTATAAAATCAAGGAATTATAGTTTATTTTTTTATATTTTTAGCATTTATTCATTAATTATATATATATATATATATATATATATATATATGTATATCGGCTACTGGCATGTGTATACATTGTATATAACACACTAAAGTCCTCTACTGAGCACCTATAGCTCAGAGGTAGAATTGCCGACTGACTGTTCAGGTTTCAATCCTGGCTAGAAGCAATCAGATTTTTAATCTTACTGATGAGCTGTGATACAGTGAAACAGATCTGCCTGCAGATGACTATGCTCTCACACACCTATTGAGCACTATGGAGGAATGGTAGACTTTGGAAAAACAGTATCTACTCACGCATCTACGCATTGCTCATTCAGTAATGAATTTGAACACTCTCGGTTACTGGCTTGTGTTTATATTGTTTATAACACACTAAGGTACACCTTCCTCTACCGAACGCCCATAGCTCAGAGATAGAATTGTCAACTTATGCCAATTCGGTCAGATTTCAATCCTGGCGAGAAGCAATCGAATGTCTAACTGTTCTGATGAGCTGTGATACAGTGAAACAGATTTGTTTGCAGATGACTATATATATATAGCATCACTCAGTTTCATGTTGATTGCACTATCCAGTCATTAGATGCTTATAATTAGTTCATTATAAGCACCTGATGACTGTGTGGTGCATGAAACTCTGAGTCATGTTATCAGTCAGTAAAGTGCCATACAGGATACACACTTAGGTATTCATATCCCTTTCAAGAAATGACTGATCAGGCAGAAGATTTTACCACAGTAGGTTGCCATTATTTTTTTGTGGTAGACTGGTCCCCAACCAAGGCTATAGAACCCAATTTTTCCTACTATTTAACTCATAGCTGGAGGGAGAAGCGACATTAATACCTTTCTCAAGGGTAGTTGTGTGTAAGTGAATGCAACAAATTCAACTGGAATTCAAACTCTTCTGAACCAATATCTACTTCACCACAACACACATCTTGGTGTCATGTTATATATGTAGGATAATGTATGCATATTAATATATACTTTATAGCTTTGTTATATTACACTGAACACTGTTTTATTAATACCAGAAATATATTGATATATGTGTGGCTAATTGTCCAGATGGCTGGCATTAATTTTTTATTGATTTAAAAGATAAGAAGAAATTTCTCTAAAATTGAATAGAATGAGAAGAATACATTTACTTTTGTTGGGAAAAGTAAACGAATTGCAAGAATCTGTGTGGGTGAATTGCAGACATATCATCATTCTTATTTTGACAGTTGCTTGGCCCTAGGTCAAATGGGAGAATTTCCTGTATTTGGCCACCTGAGTTTTGGGTATGAACAAGCAAGCAATAGAGAGGGGAAGTAGTGAAGTGCCGAAGGCTCAGTCAAAATGGATAATTGATATTATTTTCATTTCAAGCTGGTAAAACTTACACAGAGAGGGAGAAGTGAACTACCACCCAGGTTTTGTGTCTTATCAATAAAATTGAGATGGAAAACAAAATTAGCAAAATCGGGCCTGTGATTTTGCTGAAGATAGTCAGTCTGAAATCAGCAAACTGCAAGCCAACAAAACAAGTCATGTTCTCAAGAAAATTACTGCTATGAGTGGTAGAGTGAGATTAAAATACCAGCCAGCAAATTCGTGTTTGTGTGGACATGATTACTAGAGGTAATTGCAAATTAAAGGAACTTTGACATGTAATGGAAAGAGAATATTTTATTCATACTCCTTCATTCTCCATGTGTGTGCCTTATCTAAAAATGGCGACTTAGCTCCTCCTGGGTAAGTTACTCATTTTTCAGTTGAAGAGTTGTTACAAGTTTGGGAGCAATTCATGAAGATTAACAATTCATCCTCATTTTCTTTTTCTTTTTCAGTATCATGTGTGTATATAAATCATTTTTTTTAAGAATGTAGGTTTGCTTAGTTGGTGTGCTTCTTGATGTCAGTCTGATATTGTTCAATATTTTCATTTTGGCTTTCTAGTTCTTTCCACACTGCCCTGTATATCCTTTCCTTTCTCTCCACCTTTGCAACTGTACTCACACCTGTATTCTCATCCTTCTCTTGCTCCTTTCTAACTGGTTTGCACTTCTCTTCAATCTCCTCTAATCTTTTCTCTTATGTAGCCCCTGCACATCAGTGGCGTTACCACCTTTCTCAGGATGATATGATTAAAAAAAATCTGTATCATTCTCTTCAAAGATTTTAGATAAGGCACATGTAATATCTGACCATTTCTTAAATCAAATGATATTAAAAAATATAACTTTTACAAAACTACAACATATTGCCACTGCTAATCTTCACGAGTTGCCCCCCTTTGTAATTCTTCAACCAGATAGGGACTGAGTGACCATTTTTAATAAGTCCTCTGAGTAAATGGTATCATACCTACTTAGAGCCAAACCTGAAGCAAAAATTAAAATAAAAGGGCTGAAAAAAATACAGACATACAGGCAGATAAACAGACACACATGCAAACATCTTGACATATATATATATATATTATCAATTTTCTGCACTATTGTAAGAACTGCAACCTTGAAACTTCTGAATATCATTTCTTATGTCTTTGTCTATGAGTGTATCAAATTTGATTAAAATCGGACCACTCCTTCTATAACCCGATATTTTTGATTATCGATTTTAGATATCTATCGGGGGTTCCTCGACACAAAACCTAGCTAAGAACACTTGCAGACGCTTGTAGTACAGCTGTGTAAATTTTCAAGAAAATTGGTTCAGCCATTTTGGAGTCTATAGGTAATGGACGCACATGCACACACTCACACACAAAGTTCCATTTATAAATAAAGTTAGATTAAAATAAGTGGAGGAATAATTTAGAAAGCCATTGCATTGATTGATGTGCTTTGATACCAATGTAAATTCAAATAAAAGAAACTCAAACATCTTTTGAAAGGAGAATGATTTATTCAGATTCCTTCATTCTCTATGTGTGTGCCCCCTTTAAAAATGGTCACTCAGTCCCTATCTGGTTGAAGAATTACAAAAGGGAGCAACTCATGAAGATTAGCAGTGGCAATATGTGTGTGTCTTCTGTTGTAGTTTTGTTAAAGTTATATTTTTGAATATCATTTGATTTAAGAAATGGTCAGATATTACATGAACTAATGTTATGAAAGAGTCCTTTTACATGGGTTGTTTGATTGGCTGATTTGTTTGTAGCATATCAACACATATATGAGTTATTTAATGCCAAAATGTAAACATTTTATATAATATCTTATGCTTTCAGCTACAGATATTTTGTACATAATTTTTTACTTTCAGAGCAGACGTATGTTTTATATATATATATATATATATACATTGTCATCCACAGACAGATCTGTTTTGCTGTATCACAGCTCATCAGTATGGTTAGACTCCGATTGCTACCTAACCCAGGCTTGAAACCTGACCGAATTGGCGTCAGTTGGCGACTCTACCCCTGGGCCATGGGGCGTTCAGTGGAAGAAGGCAGTCTTTTTAGCGCATATCGTATTACGCACCCAATAGCTAGAGTGCTCTAATTCATTTTACTGAATGAGCGATGCGTACATGCTAGAGTAGCTACTGTTTTTCAAAGTCTACCTTTCTTCCAGAGTGCTCAATCAGGGTGTGAGAGCATAAATATTGTCATCCACAGGCAGATCTGTTTTGCTGTATCACAGGTTATCAGTATGGTTAGACTGCAATTGCTACCTAACCCAGGCTTGAAACCCCACTGAATTGGCGTCAGTCAGCGATTTTAGGATCTACAATATATATATATATATTGTAGATCCTAAAATCTATTATTTTTACCATAAAATTGTATATTTATATGTTTTTAATGTTGTATCCATATATTCATATCCATTGGTTATAATTTTGCTATAAAAATGTATTGGACCTTTTATTATAAAAATATATTACTGATTTTTGTTTTGGAGTTCTTGAATGCCCATAGCTGTGACCTTAACAGATACTACCACCTTGGGTCAGGATGGACCTGGCAATGGTTGCAGTTAGGTTGTTCCACACTACTAAAACCCAATAATTTCTTGATCCAAGGCCTTTCTGTCAAATGTAGTTTATTGTGTTACTCAGGACAATCATATAAAAGACACACACTGGTAGTAAATGATCAAATAATTTCTGCACATTTATTATTATTATTATTATTATCATCATTATTCTCAACTTCAAGAGGCAGTCCCTTGAGGCAGTACTTTGGGACTCTGAGGCACTTGAGTAAAAATTCTATTTAATATCTGGAGGCACCTGAGAAAAACAAAAATTGTTCAGCTCCAATGCAACTTCCCCAATGGACCCCTGAAGCACCCCAAGAGGAAATTGCTAAAGGAACAGAACAATTTCTTCACTTATATTTTTTTTCACCAATGTGTAGGATTCCCCTTTTAAACTCAGCCTTGTGCCATATTTTGTACAAGTGGGTGTACAAAATAGCATGACAAAACCACATTTATCTGATGTCACAGTTTTATGTAATATTTCAAGATAGGCAAGAAACAAACAACTTTATAGTAATTAATTTTCAGGGTTTTGAATGGGACACTCACATTTTCAGTTTTATATATTAGACATTCTTCTTCTATGCGCCTTGTCCCTTCAGGACGTAGGTGATCATGGCTTTCCATGTCTCCCTATCTCTGGTGGCTCTTAGCACGTCTTCTCCTGTTACACCATGCAACCCTCGCTCCATCATCCACCTGATTAGGTCCTTCAAATATGCTATCCATTGCTTTCCCCATCTCTTTTTCCCCTTTATCTGGCCTGTTAGTATCAGGTTCTCTAAGCCCTCCTTCCTCATTGCATGTCCCAGGAACTTCAGCTGTTTCTTCCTGATGCACAGTATTAATTTTCTTTTCATTTCCATCATTTCAAAAATCTCATCATTGCTCACATGCTTGATCCATGATATTTGCAGGACCTAGGCGATCATGGTCTTCCTCGTCTCTCTATCCCTGGTGTCTCTTGGCATGCTTTCTCCTGATACACCATGCAACCCCTGTTCTGCCATCCACCTGCTCAGGCCCATCAAATATGTTATTCACTGCTTTCCCCTGTCTCTTTTTCCCTCTATCCAGCTTGTTAGTAAAAGGCTCTTCAAACCCTCATTTCTCATTGCATGTTCCAGGAACTTTAGCTATCTCTTCCTGATGCTAAGTATTAATTTTCTTTTTGTTTCCATCCTTTCCAAAACCTAATCATTGCTCACATGCTTGATCCATTATATCCACAGCATCCTTCTGTAGAACTACATTTCAGTTGCTTCAATTTTTTTTTTCATCTTTGATGATATTGTCCAGCATTCACTGCCATGGTGAAAAACTGACATCACATAGTAATCCAGTACTCTCTTCTTTGTTTCTATTGAAATATTCCTGTTTCTTAATACTCTACTCAACTTCTAGAATGCATCTTTTGCCATGACAATTTGCCTTTGGATCGCTGTGTCACACTTTCCGTCTTTTGTTAGAACACTTCCCAGGTATTTACATTTTTGTACCTGGTTGATTTTAGTATCCCCTACTTGTGTTTGGCATTTTGGACTGCTCTTTTTTTGCTGACGACCATGCATTCAGTTTTTTTTTTGCATTTTATTTGTAATCCTTTCTTGTCACTCTCTTCAGCTACCTTCTGTAGGAGGTCTTGTAGTTTCCTTTCCAAGTCTGCTATCAGCACTGTATCATCTGTATACCTTATGTTGTTCAAATTGTGGTCTCTGATGACAAATCCTGGCATAACATCTAGGGTCCTCAGAATTAATCCATAATAGAGAACACCATGTAATTTCAGTAAATAAACATTTGTTAACAAATCAGAAGCTATTTAAGCAATATTTACATCAAGATTTTTATATCTCCCAATCTGGTGACTTTTTTTAAAGTCACACAATCAATCCGCTCAAGATTTTGTTCTGCTCGAGACCAAAATGCCTTCCCTATTACATTTTTACACCATTATTTCAAAGGTACTGAAATTCACAATCACCATCCCTCACTGGCAACAAGGTCCCACCCATTTACAGTTTGATCAACCAAATGCAGGTGACAATTCTACTCCAGCAGCTTCTCTTATCACACTTCCCGCCTGTGGAACTCCTTTCCATATTCTTGCTTTCCTGATGGCTACAACCTCCAGGAATTTAAATGCCATGTCAATACCTATCTTATCCACTTGACTCCAGTCCTTTCTATATTACCCCGTGTATATTGTTCTTTTTCTTTCTCTCTACCTTCGCAACTGTCTTCACTCCTGTGTTCCCATCATTCTCTTGCCCTTTCTTTGACAACCCCTGTAACTGGTTCAGCTTTCTCTTCACTCTCCTCCTAAACTTTTACTCTTATGAATCAACAATTTGCATCCTATTTTCTTAAATGGCCTTGTCAATTTGAGACTTTCCTATGGATTTTATGCATGGCACCAAATACATTCGGAAATATCTAAACTGTCAGCTGTATACAACCACTTTCTAAAATTAATGGTTAAAAGTGGTTTTATGCAAATGAAGCCTTAGGGTCTTGGCAAAGACCATACGTTTTTGAACATTGTAAACTAGCACTGAAGAATTGCAAACAAAGAACTGTACCAAACCATATCTCTTGAGGACTTTCAACAGCGACAACAATTCCAATGGATATCATATAGAAAAATATTACGTAATCAAAACGGTTACACTATTTCACATTGTGATAACAGCGATCTGTTTTACTGATAATTGTTTTTAACAGAAAGATTTTATAAATTTTAATAAAAAACGGTACTATTTGCTCAGTCAATGGATGCCAAATGTTTGCTTATAAGAAAATGGATAATACCATTCTCATATTTGATACACACTCAGCAACTGCCAAAACCTTATTTGTAAAAAAAGTAATATTGGCTCTCCACAATTTCCTTTCCTTTGTAGCTCTCTATAAATTTTATCTGTCATCTCTTCCAAGCCCTACTCCATGAACCAACTTTTTCCATGCAAATTATGGTGACTTTTCTAAGCATGGCTTAAATGTGACACAAGACCAAATGTATGGGGCACCCAGTGAGGATTGAGCTCACAACTTGTAATTGTTTTAGTGGATAAGGTTACTAATTATGACACCATGTCAAGGTGCCCATCACCTGGTAACTTCTACATAGTTTTCATCTTTCTCTTACCTTAGAGCTGTCATGTGAGTATCAAAATTTTCAAGCTCTCTTTCCTCACTGTGCTGTAGAAATTTCATGTTGCTTCCTGATATTAAGTATAAGTGTCCTTTTTATTTCCACTGCAATATTTTTTCTTTTTTATTCCAATTTTATTTACTCTGTTTTGCTTGGTGATGAAACGCTATGATACATTTTCTATCAAATTCTTCTCAATGCTTGCTGGTCACTCATTTTCTTCTATTGTTGGCAGTAGGGTTGCTGTCACAGGGCTGGCATGTACTACCCAAGACTCAATAAAGGCGAGCCTGATTGAGGGTTAAAGGCAGTGATTTTTGACACTCACTATCTTATCAACATTTGCTTTTTTTCTATTTCCATTTGTAGACATTACAAATGAACCGAAGTGCATCTATTAAAAGAGGTCAAGTTTTCACAAGTTATGACATCATTTTGGAGTTTTTTCCATATTTTTTTTAAAATCCCAATCCATGAATTTGTTTTGCTCATGGTAAATCTTGGAGAAGAAAAAAAAGCACTATATATAATTTACTATTTTTTTATTATCTATAACATCGAATGTGTTGAATTATTCAACATTTTACTAAGAAAAATCAATCACAGAAGTTAAGCAATGTTGAGCCTGGTCAGTACTTAGATGGGTGATTGTTTGGGAATACCAGGTGCTGTAAGTGTTTAGTGATGGATGTGCGTTGTGGTGCAGTGGATATCGGCTCGGAAAGAGAAATCGGTGAGTCGAGTTCGAATTCCATTTGAATTCGCTGCATTCACTTAAGCACTGGTACCCTTGGGAAAGGTATTAATCCATCCCTTCCCTCCAGTTATGGGTTAAATAACAGGATAGGATTTGGGGACCCTGCCCTTAAAAACAAATCCCAATGAATCTTGATACTCAAAAAGAAAAAGTATTACTAGACACAAAACATATAAAAACAACAATAAATTGTTGAAAGAAAAAGGTATTACCAGCAATAAATGAATAAAATTTAGTTGGCAATAAATGACCCGCCAAGGTTGATATGCCATAAAACAAAACAACCAACCAACAACTACTAAGAAAAATCTTAAATTTGTTAAAAACTGCCACAAAACATTGTTGATTTATTTAAAATGCAATAATTCATTATGACATGTCTCTAATTTCTATTTAGATACAGTGTATTTTTTTAAAATTATTCTGGATTAATTTTTTCACCTATATTGCATATTATTTATTACTGTACATAATTAGAATACAATACAACCTTCTTCTTCACTTTTATAAAAATTCACAATGACATGTGAAATCCTGGTTTTGCCAAATAGAAAAAAGATTGACCATGTGCTTAGTGAAAGCAGATTTTGCAAGTAGGTGTTAAAATGATTTTGAGAAAATGGGAGCAACATGCAAGACCAAAAAGGACCTTGCGAGTAAGTGCAAAAATTCTAGATTACAATAAAAGGACTTTCTCAATGTCAGTCAGTCAGTCAGTGTCAGATGGGAGCCATGAGACAAACATCTAAAATGTAGCTTCAACTTCAAGCGACTCAGACATTGTCCTCTTTCTCTCTCAATAATTACTACTACAAACATTTTGTACAAACTCTTGATACCTTAACTTTCTCATTGAACATTAATTTCTATGAATTCTTGTTATTCCTCCTTTTAATGAATTTCTATTTTAAAATGCAAAATATATATCTTATTCTTACACTATTCCACACATTTCATCCTGCCAACAACCAACCTTCTGATAATTCTGATGATAATCCTGTAAGCTGTAGGGAGTTTGGTTATGTCTGACACAAGGCCAAATCAAAGAAACATTAACCAGCTCCCCCAACTGCAACACTTTGAAGGGCTTGATTAATGCCAGTAATATGTAATTTAACACTGGCGAAAATCTGAATACTTTCACATGACATCAGACGCTATCCTTTTTTTTATTTAATTTTTCCTTATTTTATATCAAAAAGGATTTTACATAGGCTTGTTATTTTCTTTTTTTTCTTTTTATAGGCTCAAGGACTAATTCCTGTACAAACAATGTTTTCATTGGTCCAAAGAAAACTTCACATAGGCTAGCAAATTTCTTTCCATCTTTTTTTTCAGCTAGCCCAATTTTGAAAAGACTGGATAAAAAGACTTGTTTTATAATCACTACAATTTAAAAGGAATGGGTAAAGGGAGTATTATTTCATACTCACCACAGAAGCACAAAGTTATTGCACCATCTCTGGGCTGTCATATCACTTATACAAGTCAGTCAGTCAGTCAGTTTAGTATCATACATGATACCTGCTTGGGCGATCATGTCTCAAAAAAGATATGACTGACTGAGCAGAAGATTTTCTCGCAGTAGGTTGCCATTACTTTCTGCAGTAGACTGGTTGCCAACCAAGGCTATAGAGCCCAATCTGTCCTGCTATTTGACCCATAGCTGGAGGGAAGAGATGGATTAATACTTTTTCAAAGGGTATTTGTGTGTAAATGAATGCAAGAATTTGACTGGAATTCAAACTTGGCTGTCTGATTTCTCATTCCGCGTCACTATCCACTGCCCCACAATGCACATCCACTTACACAAGGCTATGTGTTAATAATCAAACATATGCATTTTTGCTCCTTCAGAAGCAATATTGTTTTTTTATCAGACTTTTCAATCATTTCATTGCTACATGGATCTTCTTCACAAGTGTTTAAGTGAAGGAAACATGTTTTCTTTGAATATTTTGACTTAGATTTCAGCAATCATGATCCCAGCAATAAAATGCAGCTCAACAGTATCACTAAGGTTATACAAAGCAAGATGCATGCTGTTTCTACCATTACGCTTCTTAACTGTTAAGACCAAACACTTCTTTCTTTGTACACCTTACCATGACACCACCAAATTTGTTGAATGCCATTAGAGCGAAATTGATTTTTGTTTCATCAAAACATGGTATGCTATCTCAGTACTTTGAGTTTTAAAATCATATTCTCCTGTGCATACTTTAAAAGTGAGTCTGTTTGTATTTTCGAATTCAGTAGCAGTTTCCAGTGCAAGTTTTGTAATCCTGCCTGTCTTGTTGAGGTAATATTTGATTGTTGTAATCAAGACATTCACCATGTGTTTTTTTTTTTTGAGCAGCATCTGCTGCTAATTTTCTTAAAAATAACCCACTAATATCCTGCTATGATGAAAAGACCTTGCCATTACTTTTCATAGTCGACCTGATTACTTTTGCATATCAACTTGTCCACATTTTTTTTTTCAGTTTTCACAAATGTGACAAGAGTACTTTTGCTTAATATCAGTCTAGTAACTATTTTGTTTGCAACCATTGTTGTTTATACAAATAATATATTCTTTTAAAATAAGTAACTTACTTCTTGGTAGAAACAGTTTACAAAAAATTGTTGAAAACTGTGGATTATCTGACTTGACTTTTTTGAAAAATACATCACAAGGGGTCACTTTTTAAGTTTATAAAAAGGTGTGCATTTCTCTCTCAAGCCTTTTTTACAGCTTTTTAGTTCTTGTTTTAAGATGTAGTTAAGTCTCTTCTTCTGGGCCACATTTGTTTTCATGGTCATATTCCTTGACTTTTGTCCTCTTTCACATATGTTCATTATGGGTACATTTATTTTTCAGTAAAATGGTGAACTGCCAAATGAAACAGGAAGAATTATTTTGGGGGTTACCAATATGTATATATGTATGTATTTGCATATTGTTAGGCTCATGTCTATAAGAATTTTTTTTTTTAAATATTGCAGTTAATAATAAAATTTGAATGCAATATTTTAAGAAATTTCTTATTTCTTACTTCACTAGAATATCTTGTCCTTTACTTTTCCAGGTTTAATAACTTGTCCTGTTTCTTTCCAGGTTTGATATAATCTTAAGAATATTACTTGTCTATATGGGATTCAGATGATCTATTTTTCATTTATTTGAGAGTGTCAGTGCGTCTAATAGGCATTTTGAACAAAAATTCTGCTATTTTTAATTTTGTGATGTTTGTTTTTCTGCTGTTTAAGCAGGTCTCATGTCTTTTTTTTTTATCATTTCACCCTGAGCAAGGCGGAAACGCCACTGATGTGCAGGGGGTTACATAAATGTAAAAAGATTAATTAGAAAAGAGTGAGGAGTACAAACTAGTTAGAAAGGAACAATAGAAGGCTGAGAAAGCAGGTGCGATGACAGATACATAGGTGGAGAGAAAGGGAAGGTTATACAGGGGAGGGGAGAGAGCTAGAGTCCAGTGGTTAGTAGATGAGTATTGCATTTAAATTTCTGGAGGTTGTAGCCGTCAGGAAAGCAAGAATACGGGAGCGAGTTCCACAGGCGGGAAGTGTGAGAGAGGAAGCTGCAGGAGTAGAATTGTCATCTGCATTTGGCTCTTGTCAAGCAATTGTTGTGTGTATAAGTCATGTGCATTTGTATTATAATTCTAGTTTGTCTAGCGGGTTTTGAATGATAATGTACAGTGGGGTGAACAAAATAATGGAAACACCTTAAAATTTCAAGTAAATTTATTTCAGTATTGGGTAGGACTACCTTTGGCAGAAATTAGCAGCTTGAATTTTGCATGGTACCAACCTGTACAAAGTTTGAATTTTTTCCAGAGGAATTTGTATCCATTCTTTCACTAAAAACAGTATCCAACTCTTTTCCTGATGGTGGTGGAGGATATTGACTCTTTACTTGTTTTAAACAACCATAAATGTTCAGTGATGTTGAAATCTGTGGACTTTGGTGACCAGATAAGATGTTCTACTTCATTAGAATGTTCCTCATGCCATTCAGCTACAACTTTAACATTATGAATAGGTGTATTACTATTTTGAAAGATGGCATTTGGAAACAGTTTCTAGACCATAGGATGAAGTTGATCACTTAAAATTATTAAGCAGTCCTGACTGTTGATTTGAATAAACTTATTTAAATAATATCTGTAAAAAAACAAAAAAACAGCAATTTTAGCCAAAAAATAAGATACTACTAATATTAAATCAACAAACACAGAAATAGACAAGCTTTTGAAATTTTAATTACATTTTAAAAATTATGCTATTATGGTACTAGGTTTTTTTCATTATTTTGTCCACCCTTTGTATATTCATGTGTGAGTCCAGCAGGTATTTTTTATCCATGTTTGTTGTGGAATTTTTGTGTGAGTGAGAAAGAAATTTAAATTATACCAGTTGTGGTAGCAGGTAGGCATCTTGTAGATTCTTTAAGTATGGATTTGATAAAAGTTGGTGATGTAATGAAGTGTTTGTGGTGTATTTATAGACGGTAAAATATTTATCAGAAGTTTCTAGAAATATTTCCTGTGTGAAGAATTATTTTCTTTCCTAATTAGGTGGGTATTTATAGGATTGAAATACCACCCTAATTGGGAAAAAAATTCTTTAAACTATAAATACTTTGAGGGAGTTCTGATAAATATTTTACCGTCTATAAACCTATCAAACACTTTACTATATTTATGAAATTTGTTAAAGGGTTGAGTGTTGGTTGGTTGTTTGTTTTGTTTTTATGGCATATCAACCTCTTCGGGTCATTTATTGCAAACTAAATTTTATTTATTTATTGCTGGGGATACCTTTTTTTTCAACAATTTATTGTTGCTTTTATATAAGTTTTATGTCTAGTAATAATTATTCTTTTTTGAGTATCAGGTTTCATTGGGATTTGTTTTTAAGGGCAGGGTCCCCAAGTCTTACTTTTGTTATTTAACCCATAACTGGAGGGAAGGGATGGATTAATACCTTTCCCAAGGGTACCAGTGCTTAAGTGAATGCAGGGTATTCAACTGGAATTCGAACTCGGCTCACTGATTTCTCTTTCCGAGTCGATATCCACTGCACCACAACACACCCATCACTAAATGCATACAGCACCCAGTATTCCCAAGCGGTCACCCATCTAAGTACTGACCAGGCTCAACATTGCTTAACTTCAGTGATCAAGCGAGAACCGGTGTATTCAACATGATATGGCCGTAAGCCTGGGTTGAGTGTGTTGTTAATGTAATTATATTAGTTGTTGATAAAGAATTCCATTTTATACTTAAAACCAAATGAATAGAACATGTTGTATGTAAAAAAAAAACAAAAAAAAAACAAAAAAAGAAGCATTGTCGCACACAGCAGTGCTACACTCAGTCAAACACCTCTCTCAAACCTGATCGGACAAACACCTTTCTCAAACCTGACCGAACAAACACACTCCTTTTGAACAGGAGTGAGCGGACAAATGGCAACTATGGTAGCTGCCAACCAACTCACAGTCAAATGATTCGGGCGCCCTCTTTTCATAGTCCTCGGTCGAGTCCATTATGGTGCTCCAAGGTGTGCCCAGCAAAAGCATGCACATGAAGTTCGAGGATGCCTCTGCACATGCTCGTTACAATAAAATGCAAAAAACAAGATTTTGCAACATATGTTGAAATTAATATTAATGTGTATTTTTGTAATCTGATTAAGATACTGTTTTTTTTATATGTGTTATGGTGTTTTTCTTTTTTAAAATTGTCTTACATGTTTAAAATTGTTCTGAAAAGTTCCGTGGTTGAGGGAGGTGTTTGGAATCATCAGTTGTTGGATTTTCGTGGTGTAGAAATAATGCACTTTGTTCTGTCTGTGTCAAACTCCCTATTACATTTTACTCATTCCAGCTCCCTGTTTCAGACAGTCACTGTCAGTTTCAGATTTGCTCATTTTTATGATGCAATATCATCATGAACCATAAAAATCTATACTTAAAAAAATCTAGATGTCTACTTACTACTACAACCAATGCAAGGTTAAATAGTTCCACCCTCACAGAAAATGTCCCAAAAAAATAAAGATAAAATGCTTACTAAATGCATGCTCTCTTACACTTACACCTGAATCTCACATAAACAAACTAAAATTAGGAGATATATATATATATATATATATATATACACACAGCAATTATACACATGAACACTACTTAAAAATACATGAAATCTGCTTAACGACTGAAAGACAAACCTGAAAATTAAAAATAGCAGAATTTTCATTTTATCCTCGATATTTCATTCTACGATTTCACATTTTAATAAAAGGGAAGCATATTAGGTTCGTAAACATTTTCTATTTGTTCCCTATGATATCATACCCATATATATATATATATATATATATATATATAGTAACTAAGTTGTTGAACTCGTAGGTTTATTAACCTTTTGTTCATGCATTTACTTTTATAAAGAGTGCTCGATACAAATGTAGAGCGTTATACTGTAATAGTTGTTATCACCTGAGGAAGAAGCCAAAAACATAATGGGCTGGCTTCGAAACATGAAAATTTTTGTGTAGTGATACCATGAATTTAAAAACATTGTAACAACCATTACAGTATATATATATATATATATACGAAAAAAATCGCAAGATCGCCAAGACCTACTGCGGTTTCGCACAACGGCTCGTCGTATATATATATATATAGTCATCTGTAGACAGATCTGTTTTGCTGTATCACAGCTCATCAGTACAGTTAGACATCCGATTGCTTTTAACCCAGGATTGAAACCTGACCGAATTGGCATCAGTCGGTGATTATAGTTTATAACAAAAGTATTTCACACTTCAGTTTTTTATAAATTTCACAAAAAAAATTGTTCCATACTTACTTCAAATATTTTAATGAACATTGTCAAAATAAACATTTTTTTTTAATCATTTCACCCCAAGCAAGGC